>VUQG01008056.1:1526-49152 GCA_015106755.1 Etia nguti
ATAAGAGGAGTTTAAAAAAAAAAAAAAAAGAGGTGGGTGGGTTGGTGGGTGGAGGGGGGCAACCTAAAGGTTACAAAGTGGAGCCAAACAAGAAAAAAAACCAAGCTTGCACAGGTTGGTAACTCTTGATACTTGAGAATTGCTGAGAGGCATTACATCTTTCATTTGTATTTGTTTTCATGTTCTTTGAGCGATGTGTCTTACTCTAAATCTTCCCCTGCTCCCGGTGGAGAGATCAGGCCAAAGCCTTGAATGCCAAGCGAGCATGAGGGACCAGATACAAGAAACCTTGATCCAGAAAAGCTTAGCCATCAGCTGGCTTGAAGGGTGTCACAGGCCTCCAGCACCATGTGCTGAAGTGATAATCTGTGATTTTTTTCCTTCCTGTTCTGGCAACATGTTGGTGCTAAACGATCACCTCTGTGGTGTTTTGCACTGGTGTGCCCACCAATCACTTCAGTCCAGCGTCACTGTTACTCTGACATCACTGGACTGACAGCAGCTGATGACCCTCCACTTAAATATGTAAAGACACTATAAATAGCAGACTGACAGTTATCTACTGAGACATTTCTGGCTAAGTTATGCGAATGAATCAAACTAGCCTCTTAACAGAGCGTGTAACTCAAGTTATTTCTTATAGCGACAATTTCAAAATCAGCAGTCAGTACAGGCACCGAACTTATAATGCCAAGTAAAGATCAAAAGAATAATGTGATAAATTAGCATACATGTCTGCGAACAAGTGCCGCAGGCCTGGAAAAAAACGACCCATAGGGCAGGTACTTGCTAAAGGAATGAGCACTAAAAACAATTCAAATCAGATAATGATAAACAAAACATGTGTCCATGTCCAGCTGTCTTTGTGAGCATTAAAGACTATAGAACAACTCCAACCATAACTGAAACCTCAGGCAAACAGAATATGTCATTTCTGTTTTTATTAAATTGTTCTCCCAAACTTTTGACAAATAACAGGGAACAAATAAAATAATAATTCTAATTAACACATATATTTTTTCTAAAAGGTCCACTTCTTTGTTTCTCCAAAAGTAGGTTTAGTTTATTGTGAAGGTTAGTTAGGTTTGGGATTAGATTTGTACAGGATAGTTAATCTTCAGTCATCCAAGGAATCATCAGTGATGAATCCTGGCCTAAACATGTTTTTTGGAGTCAAGCAAAATCTGTTTTTCGGGGGAAAAACATGAAATCAATTTTAGTGTTGGGATCTAGTTGATGACTTAGACCACAGGGGGTACACTTGGCTTAAAATCTGACAATCACTCATCTCAACGGCCTCAAACTTGATACTGCACCTCCTCGGTCCGCTCAGCATCACACCTGCCAGTTCAGTAACTGATCAGTGGATGTGCAGAGATTTCTTGAACTGTGTGTACAACATGGCAGTGTAGTAATAGTTCATTTGGCTACATACAGGCATTGCTTTTTAAATGTTTTCATTTTCATCAGAAATGTTTATAATTATAGAAAAAGAATCAGTGTTAAACTGTGTTAAAGTTTTAGGTGTCAAAAATAAGGACAGCGTTCAGTACTTCCGCTCATTTCCTTGTGAAACTCAAAGGTAAGCTGGAGTTTTTCTGTGGATTTACCTTGTCTCAGCCTCTTTGATCTTCTCACATAATCCGAGAAACACATGAGTTTGAAATCAGGGAAGAATACAGGCATCTAACGTGCCTAAACTTTTTTGCACAGTCCTTCTTTTCCACATTGCCTTTAGCTCCCCTACGTTAGTGGATGAATATATTTGAATCACGGGGGCAGCAACCTAAGCAGGGAAGCTCAGACCTCCCTCTCACCGGCCACCTCCTGCTTATCTTATGTAGAGGCCAGGCCAGCTGAATTACCAACAATAGAGAGGGCATAGCCTAACATATGAAACAGGAAAAGACCGCCGTGTAATCCATTTATTTCAACAAAGTAACTGTATTCTGAATACCACCATTTTAAACGGTAACTGTAACAGAATACAGTTACTCATATTTTGTATTTTAAATCCGTAACGCTGGTACATGTATTCCGTTACTCCCCAACACAGCGAATGTTAGCTAAGCTAACAAGCTTGTAGAGCTTCTACCAAATCTAAACTTCATTGACCAAACTAGATCCAGCAGTTAAGTGCTTTAAGCACTGGCATTTTTTTTTAATGCAAAATCTGTGATGCCAAATTTTCTGCGCTAAGCGTAATGCATTTACTTGTTTAGCCTCTCGAACTTTTATGAGTTCCACACTGTCTCCTATCAAATAATATGTGTAATATACTTTGAACTATCAACCCTTCTCCACTTTCACTCAGTCCTTTCTCAAACTCGGGCTTTTCTTTCTTTTTTAAGTCCTTGAATAGAGGCACAGATTTTCAACACTTTGGCGTGAAGACCAGAGTCTCCACCGTTCAAACAATGCTTGATTTTCAGCTGGTGCACTTCTGGAGCAGGTACTGATTCTTTGTGAGCCTAGCCAGGGTGGGTGCTATGTGCCCAGTTTTGCAATTTATTCCAAACAAACCACTATTGCTGCTTCCAGAGAAACAGCAGATTCATTACCGCCTTGTACCCGAGGGCTTTTCCCTGTTAAATACTGAGAAAACTCCAATCCCCTTATCAGTGTTTACAGCGACAGCAAATAAAAAGAAAAAGTGAAAATGACTTTAATTTATATTCAAATGCCACGTATTTTACTTGAATTCTTCCTTTTATGCATGGCCAGGCTGGCTCGCAGACAATACATTTACAGTAAAACACGAGTGAACTGAAGCACCACCTTGGGAACTCTGCAGTCTTTCAGAATGATCCTTCGAGGTCTATATTTAGACACGAGAAACCCCTGAGGCAGAGGTTTGTTTTGTTCAACAGGGAATATAGTTAAACTACACCATGATGAAAGTGTGTCACACACACACACACTCACTCACACACACACACACACATACACACAGCGTGGCACCCACGGTGATAAAAGATCGTAACTGACGATTCAGCTTCAGAAGAAAAGCAGCATGCTGACAACACCGGTGGTATAATACTTGTAGAAAACAGAAATATGTTGACATTTCTTATTAATACCTGTATGCGCTGCAGCCAATGTATGAAGCGAGTCGTTGGCAAACAAATCTGTGATAACGCTCATTCCTGTGTAACCACCGTAAGTTTACCGTGGTCGAAATGCTCCAGTGAAAAATACTCTTGTGGTGCTTTTTGGACACCTCATATAAACAGACAGAAAGAAAAGCATAATCGGTCATGTGAAGCTAGTCTTTGTGTAAAGCCTCGTGTTTCTGTTCTGTTTTACATCACCCTTGTTTACTGCTTTAGCTTGTCTTAAATAAGCTCTAACCTCTACTTACTGTGAAGTAGGGTGTTTAGCTGAACCGACCATCAACCGCCACTACTTTTGTATTTTCATTTTTGAGGTACTAGCGATCCTCATCAAAGGGTTTGTTCAAAAAGCTCTGCTGTTTACTGACAATAAATTTGAGAGAACAGAATGGGACGCACGAAACAAAAAGAAAAAACACCGCCTGGTGTGTTACAGAAAATACAGTGCGCGTGGGTGGTTTGACACGTCATACAACCTTACACAACAATTTACTTTACCTCTGAGCAACACACCAGTGGATTTTAAATCAAGCAATTAAGATATGACGGAAGTGTGAGATTTTTTTCAAAGGTTTTTTTTTTAAAAACTGAACAAAAAACACTGCATGAACTGTTTAAGAATTATAGACCTTTTCGTACAAAGTCCTCTCATTTTCTACAGTAATAGGACAAACTAATATAAATTTAAACATAAGAGTTGTTTTAATATTTAAATGAACTCATGAACATCACCAGTTGTCGCATTTCCTCCCTTGAGATACTCTGACAGCCACCTTCAGTTGCTGCTTTTCACTTTTTTCTAGGGAGGTTTCATCTGTAGTCCAAGTGCTGTTAAAGTGATTTTTAAGGCAGGTTTTTGAAACATCCTGGTTTTATTTTGGATGCTGACATTATTTTCTTTTGCACACAAACAAAATTATGTCACAAAAAACAAAAACTACCAGGATCAAAACTATTACGAACTGAAGCATCCCCACAGCATAATACTCCCACCACCGTGTTTCACTGTGGGGATGGTGTCCTTTGGGTTGTATGCCTCTCCCTTCTTTCTCCAAACATAAGAGGTGTCTCTGTGGACAAAGAGCTCTAGTTTTGTCTGACCAAAGGATGTCCTTCCAGTGTGGATAGTTTGAAGGTGTCTCTTCTGCATTAGTGGAGTTTGTCTTGGCTCTGAAACCTTGCAGTCCATTCCTGTGCTGGGTTCTACTGATTCCCAACTTGGGTAAGTCATTCACGCATATCTTGGCAGTTGTTCTGGGGTCTTTAGACTCATTTTTCACTAGTTTTATTTCCCAAGTTTTTGACGTCTTTAGCTTCCTACCTCTGCCAGGCTTGTTCTCTTTGAACTTCTTGATGATACTTCTCACTCTAGTTCTTGACACTTGGAAATAACTTTGTCTATCCATCTCCTGCTTCGCGAGCATCAGCAATTCTTTGTCTGAAGTCTAAACTGATTTGATTTTGGCATGATGCTTTTTCAAGTGACACCTCAAACCCTTCCAAAGTTTTTAAACTCTGTATAAATATGAAGATAACACTTGAATTTACAAGCTTTGAGCATTATGAAGTCAAAGCATATCATAGCACAGCAGTGGTTTGATTAAAAAAAGGCCTGTTTTCAGGGGGTCATCAATATTGAACCAGACAATTTTTGTTTTTTTCTGAAATAATTATGTTATTGGTTTGTCCATTTGTTTGTGAGGTCCTGTTTGAGTCTTTGAAATCTGATATGATGAGTATTGATAGAGAAACAAATGGACAAAGCCCACTCGTGGTGTAGCGCCCTGTGAACCACATATCCTCCTTCACTTGAAACTAGTGACTCAAGGACTTTAGACACCGAGCACATTGTGAAAAAATGACACAAAATTCAGAATTCTTTGATTGCAAATTCATTGTGTAATGTACACACTGGGAGCGTTGTGATTTAGCAAAAAAATTGTCCCTAAAAGACGCACTGTGAAAAAAATGGCATCAAGCAATGATGGGTCCATCCAATGGGATTCTGGGTCCATCCAATTCCCAAGAGAAGCCAGCAACAAGGAGAATTTCATGGTTTGATCCAGGAGCAGTAGTGAAGCTCACAACTTCTTTAGTGCATGTTTCAAGGTGTCAGTGGGGCAGTTTGAGCTCTTGTTGACAGAGTTGGGACCTCATCTGAGGAGGCTGGGAAATCATTTCAGAAACCCGATTGACCCGGGGCAGCATCTAGCTCTGTGTGTGAGGTAAAATAGTATCATTCTACTATTTGCATATTGAGTACTGGTGGGCCTATTTTGAGCTATGAGTGCACCTGCACCCAAATGGTAAAAAATCTAACTTAATCTAAAAAAATTAAGTCAGCAAAGCGATGAAATGCCAGCAAATATCACTCCAACATAGGCCAAGTTAAACACGTTACAATTACAGAAGCTGCAGTTTAAAACTCCATCATATGTAGCAGCTAGCGAAACGTTTGCTTATTAGCACGTATCCCTTATCCCTCTGCATGCATGCATCAGTGCACACGGGAGGATGACCGAGTTACATACTCGACTCCTTTTCTTTTCTGTTTTTTCTTCTTCTTCTTCTTTTTTTTCATATCAGTGTGGGCTGACAGTTAACATCAAGCTGAGGTAGAAAAGTTACAGCAGAACTGTGAATGAAAATGTTTTTGGTAGACAGCCATTCAAACACAGCCTGTTTCTTCAGCATCTGTTGCCAGCTTCACGGAAGCTTGAGCCTCCAGCCTCGGGCTAAATCCTGCTTTAAAGACGACAGCTCGTCAAGATGAGTGACAGGTGCTGGGGTACGAACTTGGCCAACTGAGTATGAAGAGGAGGGCGGAGCTGACAATACACTTCCTACCTCAAGGCATAAAGTTACATCTGGTAGCCGGGTGTTACCGTGATCATTTAAGAGCTTTTTACTGCGAGGGCCCAAAGGGCGAAGTTTGTACAGCACCAATCATCTTTTCACACACCGTGTAAGGCTTGTCAGGTCACCATTACTCATTAGGTTGTTTTCTTCTAAGTGAACCAGCTTTACAGAAAGACTCGAGGAGCTTGTGGCCCAGAATCAGCCCCTGCTTTGTAATGAAGGAAAAATTACAAAGCTCTCTGACCTGTTTAAGACACCGAGGGCTTTATGCACTTATTTATGACCGCTTCCTGGGTGCAGCTAAGGGGAGGGAGGTGGCGAGCGCAGGGTGCCACTGTGCCTCTATCACTTTATTAACAAAGGGAGGACACACAGCACAGCAGCGCATTCATCTTCTAACCAGCAGCCGGCCCTGCGGATAAGACAATACACATTGCTTTGAGCTCGCATTTGCTCACGGTGCTGCAGGTGTGTGTGTTGCTGATGGTGTTAGATCCCTGCGTAGTTGAGGTAAGTGATGGCGACATCCCACAGATCCTCTCCAGACAGCTGGGAAAACTCTAATGAGCCTGTGAACCTGCTGAGAAGTGTGTGAGTGTGTGTGTGTATGTCTATATGTGTGTGGACGTGCGAGGATGTGGTGAGCGCCTGTGTGTGTGTGTTTACTGCGGTATGTAGACAGTCCTGTGTTTTCAAATCTGTAATTCTTATCCCAAGACTGAATAAAAATAGAACCCTTTCAGAGTCATACATCTCTTATGGTTTGCAAAAACCAGCTCTTCATATTCCCCAAATACAAAATGAAATCAACTTTATCTGAATCACTACTCTCATCTGTCTTCCTTTGTAAAACAACATCCTGCCTGCTTTCCTTCAAACCATAAAAAAAGTCGGTGATAAACAGTATTCTAGCCAGTAGTTTGTTGTTAATACAGACTGAATGTGTGTGTGTGTGTGTGTACGTGGCTTTAGCTGTGTTCCACTCATGACAGCCGCCTAGCAGGGGGGAAACACACACTCCATCTTGTGACCTTCGCGGGTGTTAACGTCGTTGCCATGGCAGCACTGCTTGATGCTTTCTGACAGGTCTGATTTGCCCTTGACAGAAATACGGCTACAGGCCTCGCATCTCCCCGTGTCCTTGTCTCATCTCCAGTATATAAACCTGTCATTTTCATACACACACACACGCACACACACGTATCCATATGCTGTACACATGCAGTTAAATTACATTTTAACTGTATGAGCTCGTGGCGAGCTTCCCGGCTGCGAGGCCCCCTGCTGGCCCCTTTGTAGCTCGAGACTTAAGTGAAACGAAGCCGTTTGAGGAACAGAGACGTTCACGTTGAGCCCAACATACTCCATCTATCCTCCCTTTTTTTCTCTGCTCTGTTGACTCCCCCCCAACCCCCCATGACTCTTTGTCTTACGCTGGTTCTCAGGCTAAAAGTTCACTTAAGGTTGGATGGAATCGGTGTGACTTCAAATCCCAGCCACTGGTCTAGTGAGTCATGGCGAAATATTTCACTATATAATAGATGGCGCTGTAGTGAGATAACCTGATATATCTGATGATGGCGCAAACATGCACACACATAAACACACACACACTGCTTCCACTATTCTCCCTGCTCTTTATCTCTGTCTGGGCTGCACCGGGACCCTGTGTGCACCTCTCTGACGTTGACAAAGCACTATGGGTGTTTTTGGCAGTCATCCTCCCCTCAGCTACCTGCTCACCACTTCATCAAAACCACAGGCACCAAAATGGCGAGGGATCCATCAACTTCCCACGCTGAGAGATGATGTCATCAGCAAGGGACGTCTCCTGGGGGACCATTGCTGATGGCATGATGGTGCATCAGCTGCTGCTAGATTTGAAAATGCCCTTGCTTATTTCCCTTTATGGATTTAAGTGTGGAACTTTTTTCAAATCCCATGTTTATGTGCAAAAACTTTTACGTAAACATTTGCCCACTTACTTCAATAAGATTAAAAAAGACATAGCAATGGGAAAAAATTAACATTAGAAGAAACGACTCAAAACCCATAACTACACATCTAAATGCACACCAGTCGACGCACAGACGCAAACAAAAACAACCACTCCAAATCCAGAAACATCTCAAAACACAAAACAGTAACAAACAAACCCCCAAAAGGTTTTGGAAATTTGATGCAAGTCAAAAATGAATCAAACCGAAAAAAAGGAAGAATGTGCATGGAAATACTAAAAGTAAATATGTTTATTTGAAATATAGCTGCAGTTGGAGGTTTCGTCCATTCCATATGGGCCAGTCAATTCAGGTCAATTCAACTTTATGTGGAAAATAAAATATGACCAAGCACTTGGCAATAGCGGGAAGGAAAAACTCCCTTTTAACAGGAAGCAACCTCCGGCAGAACCATGCTCGGGGAGGGGCAGCCATCGCTGTGACTGGTTGGGGTGAGGGGAGGGAAATAGGACAAAATACATAATGTGGAAGAGAGCCAGAGATTAATAATAACTAATGATTAAAATCAGAGTGGTGTATAAACACACAGTTGTGACGTAAAATGAAACACTCAGTGCATCATGGGAAGCCCTCAGCAGTCTGGGCCTATTGCAGCGTAACTAAGGGAAACTAAGGACTGGTCTCCCTCATTTATCCTATAACTAAGGATAAGTGACAGCAAAACACAGCAGACCATCACACTAAGGTAAAATGAAAGTAGCACACATATAAAGGTAAAAAAAAAAACGATAAACTTTATAAAAATATATTTTTCACTTTTTTTTTCTTTTTCCAATTCTCATTAATTGTTATATTTATAAATACCAATTAACCAAAGAATTTATTTAATATAAAGGTGAATCTGTACTCAATATGAGGAGCTAGGTTTCTGGTATCTTTGTTAGTTGCATAGACATCATAAAAGAAGGACCTAGCCACCATGATGTCAGTGAAGTCCTTTTTCGAAGCCTGAGACGAGCATTTTGCCGTCGCTAGGTGTGGGTCTAACTGTGAAACTGCACTCACTGAGCATATTCTGGATAATCCTCGTTTCTGTTTAGAATGGCCATAATTCACAAAATAGACTCAATGCTTTTCATTTTTGCTTTTTTAATATGACTGAAAATGAGAGAAAGACCCCTGAACTCATCAAGAAAGTGTTTACTGAGTCACTTTTCCATAGACTTCTTTTTGCAACCACAGGTAACCCCCTCGTGGACATTAAAGAATTGAAAGCTATGTCCATATTATATTGTCTGTGGTTAGCACAATAATAAGCAGCCTAGTAAAAGTGTTTTGGACATTACATAATGTGCAAACGTAATCAGTTACTAATGTAAGCAGCAATTAATGAAGCAGTCACATTGCTTTCTTTCACTCAGCACAGTAGTGTCAAAAGTTGAATTCTTGCCGTCTCAAAGCTGCCACACTCTTGCCTCATTGCAATTCCCTGCAAAACCACTGCACACCCACACATATGATTTCATTATTTTTGGATAATTGGAGCTCATCTTGGGGGTTTGTGGGAGTGTGAAGACTGTATTTGATTGACATCTTGTTCACTCTCTTGTTTGCTTTGTTGCACCAGCCTTGGGGGGACAAATTACACCCACCTTACAAGGCTTCCCACCTTCAACCTGAGCAGAGGTCTAATCAGCCAGAATAAGTGAAAACACATGTGAATGTGTACACTGCCTTTAATAAGCAGTATTTACTTACTCATGATGAGCAGCTTGCTTAGCTCTGCTGAATATATGCATTACTCCAGAAGTCCTGACAGGGAAGCTGCAGGGTTCATATGCCCTCCAGCTCTGCATAAAACCAGGGGATCTCTGAATATCTGCTCACCAGGGACTAGCTAGTCTGCAAGGAAAATATTATAAGAACATGAAAATAAAACAGTTTTTGTTCCTCCTGCAGGCCATATTCTTTCCTTTTTAAGTAAGCTGTGACATTATACATCCCTTTTACAGAGTTAACATGTCTTGGAACATGTCTTGTATGTCACACTGAAATCATCAACCTTCATTGAGCTCCTAAAAAAGACCAGCTAACCCACTCAGAAGATTTATTGCAATCTGATAACTGTAAACACTGAATTTGGTGCTCACTGAACAGAGTTGATGTGCAAGTTTTTTGCAGAGCTGTTGGCTCCAAAGCATTTTTTTTCCTAAATCAAATGAACAAGTCACTAAGCTGGTTACACTAAGTGATGAAATATGGAAATAGTCCACATTTACCAAATTAAAAAAATATCAGCATGGTTGAATATGTGGAAACCCTAGCCAAATGGCTCACTAAAGCTGGCACTGGCAACTTTATTTATCCAATAAATCAGTTTTTTAATGATTAATATCTGTACTATTGCCCAAAGCTCATAAGATTCTTATGTTTCTTGATATGTTTAAATGTTTTGACTTGTCCTAGCAGGGAAAGGACAGGTTTGTAGCAATAAAAGGTCTCAGCATGGATGAATTACAAGAATAACGAGTCCTTGCTTGACCTCCATCCATCCATACATCTTCTTCTGCTTATCCTGGGCCGGGTCACGGGGGCAGCAGCCCAAGCAGAGAAGCCCAGACCTCCCTCTCCCCAGCCACCTCCTCCAGCTTGTCCGGGGGAACACCAAGGTGTTTTCAGGCCAGCTGAGAGATATAATCTCTCCAGTGTGTCCTGGGTCTGCCCCGGTGCCTCCTCCTTCCTCCTCGTCCACTGGGAGAAACCCCAACATACAGGCAGCAAGCCGAGGGGATACCAAGATACCCACCCCAGCCCGCCGCCTCTCACCAGGGGCAACTCCAGACTGAGACAGAGTCCAGCCCCTCTCCAGGAGACTGGTTCCAGAGCCCAAGCCGTTTGTTGAGGTGAGCCCGACTATATCTAGCCGGTACTTCTCAACCTCACGCACTAACTCAGGCTCCTTCCCCACCAGAGAGGTGACATTCCATGTCCCAGTTGCCAGTGTTGGTAACCGGGGATCGGTCCGCCAGGACCTCCGCTCCTGGCCGCCGCCCAGCTCACAATGCACCCGACCCTGCGGGTGGTGGGCCTGCAGAAAGATGGGCCCATGTCCCTTTTTCGGTCTGTGCCCGGCCAGGCCACATGGACTAAGGCCATGTCGAGGGCCGCCATAGAAACCTTTTGAGTTTTGCTGAATTTTCAAAGCTTACCCATCAACTTCAAATTGTTTTCTCCTTATCAATCCTCGGAAATAATACTAGAAGAAAAGAATGAATTAGCCCCAGTCACTGCTGTATTTCACCTTCTCTTGTGACTGTGTTAAAACTATAAAACAAGTCACAAACAGTGGTCCTCCTTAGGATTCTGACATATACATGATTAGTACATGGCTGTGTACTCTGTGTTATTGTGTAATCTCTCACTATGGCTGCTGTAAATCCTATTTGAGGTAATGTACAACACTTTAAGGCTCCCTAAGTCCTCTTCCATGACACTCATCCTGAATTTGCATTTAGCTCCTCTTCATTATTCTCTCTCTCTCTCTGTTTTTTCTTTGGCTGCTCTCAGTGTTGCAGTCAACACTGATTGGTTTCCTTTAACCAATTAAATAATCTGAACTCATTAAAGCATAATTAACTAAGCGTGCACTTTGTCAGCACTGCTCCGTTTTGCCTTCACCGGTTCTTTTTGTCGTGTAATTGTGTGTACCTGTACTTTCTCCGCATTACAAGAAGAATTTGGATTCCTGGCCCTCTTCATTCTTCAGCCCTTTAATTGACATAATTACAGGATTACAGTGTAAAGCTGCTACTCTGTCACTTCAGCGCCGCAACCAGCGAGGTGACAGTGCCGAGGCGGGATCCGCACAGCCTCTCGGTTTGACACCAACATCCAGGAGGACAACAAAGATAAGGAGGGCTAGAGGGAAAACCCTGGTTGTGACAAGAGCAAATTAACCTGCTGTGCCCGACAGAGAGCTGTCGCTGTCTCCTCCCTTTGCCCCAGTCATTCTCCTTCCTCCCTCCTCCCTCGTTTCCTCCTCTTCCGTGGGCCTCAGCTTGAAATTTTGGTTTACTTTTTCCCGCCTGCTTTAATTGAATAATGATCTGTTGTTATCAGTGGTTTCTACCTTTATGTAATCTCTTTTATTACTGTGCTTTACCATAATCACCAGAAACCTGGTCTCTCATTCTCATCTCCAAAAAGGGTTGAATTTCCTAACAAGGTGACCACTCCCTTTTTTCCCATAGACTCTCACTCTCCTTCAAACTCTGTTTCTTCTTCTCTTGTTCCCTCTCTCATTATTGTCATAGCGACGTGGTAGCCTCGGGCGTCTCACCTGGTCTGAGTCGTTACTAATCGTGTCCCGGAGCTAAATTGACTAGAATGGCATCTTTATCAGGCCTTTGTTGTCTATAATACCTCTGCAGCACCCCAGGCGTGGATTAAATCCCTACATATCTAAAGTCATCTGCTGCTGCCAAAGTGTGTCTGTTAGAGTGGGCGTGTTCCGTCCTCGGGGGAGCCCAATCAAGAGGTTACACAGAGCAGCAGGTTGGCAGGGGCAACATCATATGTTGTGATGTGTGTGGGTGTAGGAGGTGTGGTGGGGAGGCTATGTGTGCGCTAACTAGCCCGTGTGCAAAGGGAGGACCTCCAGGCTCATGACTAATTAGGAACAGCAGATTGGTTAATAGAAACGCGTGTTGATCTGCGTGTTAACATGTAACGTGAACTCCCAGCACACCCTCTCTTTGACACCGAAGGCCCCTTTCTTTGCCCTCTATGCTCGAAACTACAGAGACTCAATCTCCCACCGTGACCTCTGCTGTCAATACAGCGTCAGCCTGACTGACGTGCCGTTTATGTCTCTCCCTCCCTCCCTCCTCTGCAACATCCACCCATCCTTTGTTGTCTTTCTGTGTGACTAAAGGTGTCACTCACTTCCTGCTAATCGCAAAGTTACATGTCAGGCATCCGCTTCGCTGCGCCGCTTACATGTGTGAATTTGCCGTTATACATGAGCACGTGTATGCTCGGCACACATATGTTAATGAGAGATTGGTGAAAAGGAAAAGAGCCGTGCTTGTTGATTCCCATTGAAACTCACAATCGGCCTCATGCGGCCAGATCAATTGTGCCGTCAATCCGAATGCAGTTTACAACTTGCTTCTATTGTTGTTGACATTTCAGGTTTACAAATGATAAGGGTCGGTGGAGGTATAATGATAGACTGTAATTTACATTTGTTTGGAACAAATACAACCCTGAATCTCTGGTTTGACTGGTTACTGTGGAGTGATTTTTATTCATCTTCTTTTTCGCCAGTCAGCCTCCAGTAATTCCGTCATGCTCATTGCAAGAACTTCTCTGCTTCTCAGGGAAACTGTGATAGATTTCACAGCTGACATTTTGACTTGTCACAGCAGAGAAAGCACAGGCGTATTAATGATGGCTCAATTCCATTAAGCGGAGATCCTGCCACCTGTGACGAGTTGAAATGTCTGCATGGAAAAAGGTCTAGTGTAAAATGTTCTCGACTGCAAATCACTGTGATACTGCTCACAAGAAGAAAAAGCATAAAATAATCTTCTTTGATCTTATTTGCTTACATTTGGCACATGCTTTTGTCCAAAGCAATATGCAAACTGTAAGATCAGTACCTGATTATTTTCTGTAGTGTTTTATTTTGCCATGTAGTTGCCTAAAAAATAAGATACTGGCACCAGTGTATTCATTCCTCAACAACAGAATAGTCCAGTTCAGTCGAAGTGCAGGTGCACTTCTCCTTTTTCGAAGAACAAGCTTCTGCTCCACTTTCTCAGTTTCTTGGTGATGAATCACTCTCACAAAGACTGAAAGTGTGGTGAGCAACAACAGAGGAGATTTAACATGCACTTATTTAGACAGACAGGAAAGGTTTTCTGCATAAACACAGGAAGTACAGATAAAAAAAGCTCCTTCACATTAGAATAATGCTGCTTCACAATAAATGCGCATTAAAGGCTTGAGTTTTTGCTCCTTGAGTTACAGTGAAATATATTCAAAAGCTAGCATTTACAAGTTGATTCTGAAAACATAAAATCAACAAGGACTCGATATAATTTCAATAAAAAGATGTCTACATATGAATATTTCAAAGACTGTATATCAAAGATGGCTGTAGCCACCATGACATAACCCAGTCGCTTTTTAAAGACTTGCCTTTAGCTTTACGGACATTGCCATCTTGATTTTTTACAGCTGGAAGTGAGATTATGTACACGAGGGACTGGGGTGCTACAGTATTACATAATGCTAGTAAGTTTAGCTTGCAAGCAGTGTCCATAAGGTTTATCAGTATAACCCACAGAAATAGATTACTACTAAAAAAACAGATTTTCTCTCAGTAAAGATTTAACACAAAATCTTCGGATTTACGCCATTAAAAATGGTCCAAAGGGCACCAGCATCCCAAACATTTAACAAAATGTCGAAATGTCGTAGTCATATAAATATTTTTTAAATGTATAATTATAGAGATCCAATGGTGTTTTTAATCAGGCTGTAAACAAGTAAATTTCACCCCTACGGTTTAGCTTTTTAGCACAGGAGTCTTTAAGAAGTGATCCTCAAGTGGCTGTTTGAGAACTGGCCCAGAAGTTGCTGATTTTTTTTTTTTCAACATACAAATCACGTTTGAGTCAAAACCATCGGCCATCTTCTGACAGCAATTACATCTGCAGTTGTAGCTTTCTGACATTCATAAACAATGATAGGTACTCACAACAAGGAAGTTTTAGCCCATGATTAAACCAAATACCTGTTCCTGTCTGATGATAGGACTTATGACAAAAGGTATGTCCAGAGGTTATGTCTTTATAGGTAATCAAATACAATGCTGGGGAGAAAAGACATTAGCAATGATCTTTGAGAAGCAACTGTTGCTGCCCATCAATGTGGGAACGATTATAAGGCCACTTGCAAATAATTTGAAGTCCATCATTGTACAGTGAGAAATATTATTCATGAGTGAAAAACATTCAAAACAGATGCCAGTCTTCCCTGGAATGGTCCCAGGAAATTCACCCCAAGGTCACACCATGGAAACTCAGAGAAACTGCAAAAAACCCAAGAGTGCCATGTCAGACTCAGGCCTCAGTCAGCATGTTAAATGTTAAAGTTCCTGACAGTACAATCAGAAAAAGATGGAACGAGTATGACTCGTTTGGACAGATTGCCAGGAGAAAAAAAAAAAGAAATATGAGAGCACATCTTAGGTTTAATCTAAACAAAGAACAAGAGTTTCACATGAAAGCAAAGTGGAGCTGTTTGGTTATAATGTACAGCGCCATGTTAGGAAAACCAAACAAAGCACATGAGCACAAACACCTCATACCTACTGCCAAGCACGGCGGCGGAGGGGTGATGATTTAGGCTTGTTTTGCAGCCACAGGACTCAGGCACCTTACTGTCACTGACTCCATTAGCTTTCTGTATTCCTCCAAAGTATTCTAGAGTCAAATGTGCAGCCATCTATCGGACTGCTAAAGTTTGGGTCATGCAACAGGACAATGATCCCAAGCACAGCAGCAAAACAGAATGATTGAAAAAGAGCAACATTCCAGAACTCCACCTGACTGAAATGCTATGGTGGACCAAAGAGAGCTGTGCATAAATAAATGACCACCAACCTCAATGACCTGAAGCAACATTGTAAAGAGGAGTGGTCCAAAATTCCTCAACAGTGATAAAAGTCAAATAGAAAACAATTACTTAAAGTTGTTGCTGCTGGCGGTTCTACAAGCGACTGAATCATGGGCTGTATGTCGTTGCTGACAGGTCGGCTTCTGTATTTTGTTAAGTTTTTGTTAAATAAATAATGACATGATGTACATCATGTGTTATTGTTCATCTGTCATTGTATTTAAAAAATGTTAGACCCTGCTGAGAATCAGATCATCGATACACAGAATTGAAGGAGTGTGTGCTTTCTTTTTCACATGACTCATTTATTGTGTTCAAATAAATACAGGTTGTAGACTTGGTCTTAATTCTGCCTTTGCTTTAACTTATAAAACAGCTTCATTTCTCCTGTGATTCTTATAAACTGGGATGTTGCTTTCCAGAAATCCCATGTCAACATTTGATGGGGTTTATAAATGCGGATTTGTACAGTCTCTAAAGATAAAACTGGTTGCTATAGCGTTGCCAAAACCCTTTAAATCCTCTGGCCAAATTATCCCAAATTGTAGTCTGAAACAATTAGGTTGTCAGGCTGAAGGGAAACTGAACCAGGATATAAAGCGATTGCCTCAAACATACTTAGGAGCCGCTGACTGTTTGCTCAAGATTTTTTTGCCTGACTATGGATTTCTCAGTAAAGATGTCTGGATTAATATGGATTTCTGCGTATCTAACATCTACATATTGCCGTCTCTCTTCCTCAATCTGCTGCTAAATATTCTGCTGCTCGCCTGCAGTAATGAAACAACTGCATCCATCTGGCTTATTTTTTGTTTAGGCATTGGAACGCATATTGTACAGTTTCCTAATCTGCGAAAACAAATTGACGAGGAGCACATGAAGACACAATTAGTCTAGGAAAAAACCCCAAAAAGAGCCACTAAAACATTCTGATTGTTCGAGAGTGTTGTTGGCTCAAAAAAATATTGGTTTGAGGGTACAGACAGCTTGGCAAAAGCAGGTTGTGTGTTTATCCGTTCCTCCCTTTCCCCCCCTCCCTCTCAGTGTTGGTTTCGATCCAGTTCCAAAAACACACAGTGATTGTTCAAAAAAAGAAAAAACTTTTTCTTCCTTCTGAAAGAAAACCAAATGCCTCTTTACGTGAGGCACGCACAAGGAGTGTACTTAACCCCGCTCAACAAGGGGGTCATAATCTTCTTGACACAGCCACTCTGGGCTCTGGGTGTTGGAGCAGGCCTACAGCAGCACTTCCAGAGTTTGTCAGCAAGAAACCTGCTTCTCTTGGGAACCTCATTCTGCCTCCTGCCTCACACTTTAACACTCACTTTGTCATTCAGGCCTCTTTCTCTGTTATTTCTGTTGCCCCTCCTTCCTTCCTTCCTTCCTTCATTTGCTTTCCTCATTCCCCTTTCTCCCTGTCTTCCTTCACTCTCACAGTCCCAGATACCACAGCCTGCTATTACAGATCTGAGTCAAGCATTTAACTTGCATCTGTAATTGACAGACAGGGGTTGGATTTAAAGAGGAGTCGCATATTGCATTCGCTATTTGTGTGTGTGTTTGTGTATACGTTGGCCGTGTGTTGCCATACATTTATCTTTACCGGCCAGGAATAGCTCCGATGACCCCGCTGTGCTCATGTGTGGGAGCTGCCATCACAAGTTAGCAGGATCCTACATCAGTTTTGTCTGCGCTACACGACAGTCTTAGCTGGAGCGGTGTTACAGATGGTTGCTATTTTGGGGCGGAATCGGCCAATTTTATTCCACTTTTTTCCTCGCCTTTGTTTTTTGTCTCATTTTGATCTGCCGCCCTTATTTCTGAGGCCACTTTCAACCTCGTGCTAAACGCTCATCGTTTTTCTGTCTGTCAGTCTGTCTGCGTCCTCTGTCTGGTGCCAAAAAGTGATGTCTGATGTTTCTGTGTGGGGTTTTTTGAACACCCTGCTGGGTGGGCAGACACCGTGGACACCCAAGTTTGTGAATACAATAACTTAAGAACGAAGCTCCGTAGGATTTTGAAATTGATAACACGGTTTCAGCTACTAAAAATCTTGGGCAATTTCAATGACCACAAACTCAAGGTCAAGGTCAAAGGTCAAGTTTTCTGAAAATCTTGTGAATGCCATAACTGGCGGTGGCACTGGCAGCCATCAGTATATATCTTTTCTTATATTAGTAAATAGACTTTAGTGAAGAGTCCACTTTAATCAAAGGGTTATATATAAAATAAAGAACAATCTGTTTTTGTTATTGTACCTAGATTACAATCAACCCAGTCCCTTTTGGCTACTTAAGTATCTTTATAGGACTGTGATGTTATATTTGTTACCATTTCTTCTTCCCCTTTGACTAAATCTGTCTTGAAAAGCACATTTTTTAATGTCGATGACACCTTTAACCCAGATAAATAAAGGGTTTATTTAAAAGTCACACAAAAACTGATTGCAGCTTGTACCTTGTGAAACGAATGTTCTTTCTAGCGCAGAATGATTTGATATCATTCATGAGAGATATGTTTGACGGATTTTTGGACAGATTATGGACCAACAAGTCATTTATAACAGTTTAAAATCGCTTTTGGCAGATGATCACTTTTTGGCACATTGGTCTTCCCAGCAGACTGACGGCACAGGTTCAAAGTGATGGAGCGCACCGGAGGCCAGAGCATATTATGTTTACAGCGACAGGTCGGTGTGGTTGATGGTGAAGATCGAGTCAAAAAAACAGCACAAGGGGATGACCGGCATTAAAGAATTAAAAGAAGCAGAACGGGAGAGAGTTGGAGACAAGTGAGCAGAGAGAGCAGATAAGTATTATCGGGATGCATGCAGGGACTTGTTTTATTCCTGGACAGAGGCTGGCAGAGATGGTGGTGTCCTGCTCAGAGAATGAAAGCAGCTGTACGCGCCCACAGGCATCTGGTTGACACTGCAAACAGCCGTGCGACCACTAGGGACCTGTCTTTACAGTGTTGGCCTCCTTTTCCTTGTTTTTCTTCAGTGGTAACAACATGTTTTTTGTGTCTTTTTGTTGTTTTCTGTGCACTCCCAGCGGTATTGGAGAGAAAACATATTTTTAGTGTTCGTTTTTCCAGGTGCTGAAACATTTCAAGCTTTCCCCCCAAAAACGTCACCGATTTGAAAACATGTTTACAGCGGGCTACACCGCCACAGTTATCCGCCGAATAGGACGAGCCAAAAATACCCACAAAACACTACATCCAGGAGAGTCTGGGCATTCGGATGGAGTTTCTTTTCCTCGTCGCGCTCGGATGAATGAGTGGGTGATCACGTGGCTGTTTTGATTTATACAGTCAAATCTGCAAGCATTCGGGAGAGTTTCTTCTCTTCTCTTCAGCCTGTCGGTTCACCAGAAGCAAAAAAAAAAAAACAACCAAGAAAAAAAACGATGCGTGACAACTTGATGGATGGTGATAATAGTAGGGTTTGTATAAGGCCACTGTGGCATTCAAATGATCTCCAGTAGTCTACACGCTGTAGCGAGCCGTTTAAACACATGCTACGGCTTCGTTTGGTCTGCATAGTTTCACAGCCATATGGGAGCACACGCCAGCTGCAAATGTTTACTTCAACAGTAATGGGCTTTAATTTTTATTACATTTTACCATTTGTTTTCACATCAGAACGGTGTTTTCTTGGCACTTATTCTGGCTTTCATTAAAATATTCGGCTTTTTCACGCTTTTGACTTACATAATGGAATTTTACACGTGACCAGGCTTTCTTTTGATCCACTTCTACGTCCGGGTGAAAAGCTTTCAGATGTTTTGTTATGAGATTAAAGCCCATTGTCTTTGAGCAGATTGCGCTAAATGCGGACTGTGTCACTGAGTAACGCTGTGGGAAATGAGAACAGGATCTCACTTAGCATTTCACCTCGATTAAAAAAAGAGACTCTGCAGAGTGGCTCCATGTGATGACACAGTCATTACTCATTCTTTTTGCTGCATTAACCAGGTGCAGAACTTTATGGAAATTGACTTTACACATTTTTTTCTGCCTATTTCTCCCTGGACATACTTTTGTAGACTCTTTAAATCTTGTCATGGGAATCCATTTGCTGCTTTGACCTCAAAAATTACGCTCGAGACCTTCCAGAAAAGGCAGAATCTGAAGCTTTCGGGATCTCCTGTGTTTCTATAGATGACAATGACCCAATTGCCTCAACCAATCTTAATGATCGCTGCTGGAAAGTGCTCATCATAGACATCACTTTTTATTCCTCGAGGTATTTATTATCCGATCAGTGTAATTGAGCGTGTTGCTTTCCTAAGAAACTGTTATTTGCTGCGGTTAGCGAGCTCTTTGCAATCCAGTCACTCTGTTTTTTTTTCACTGGGTAAACCATTTTCTTCCCAGCCCCGGATCTTGGCTGTACAAGTAAGGAAATCTGTGCATGCAGAGAGTGCTAAAACCTGAGTGTGGTGATGAAGGCCATTGGAAAAGGGATAAGTGATTCAGCAGGCGGATCAATAGAGAAAGATCCATGCCTCACAGCCGGCTCAATCAGACCCCCAGGGGGTGAGCGAAACATTAGGAGACAGAAAGATGGACAGAGAGTGGTGTGCGTGTGTGTGTGTGTGTGTGTGTGTGTGTGTGTGTGTGTGTGTGCTGAGAGAGAGAGAGAGAGAGAGAGAGCATGCTTTCATTTAAGGCCTGATTAGACCAGCAAAGAGAAAGAGAGAAAATGTGGATCTTTTGTCTCACTGCTTTGGCATTTCAACCGCTATGCTAATGAACCACATTGTACTGAAGTGAATTATAATAAATTGAACCAAACTGAAAAGGGGAGACATAGAGACTAAGTGCTTCGGGATTGAGGTTCTCTTTTTTTTCATAATTTCTTTTCACGAATTGATCATGAATCTAATTTTTCAGAGCCACGCGACAAATCAGATGTTTGATTCGCAGCAATGACGCGGCGCCCTTGAACTTAAATGCTCACTTCCACTCAGGTTCATTGAAGCCCAAACGACTTCGGTTCCTCCACGAGATGAGTCACTTTCCTCGGCACTTCATCCTCTAACCATTTGATGTGTGATTGATTAAAATAGAAGCGGGTGCAGCCTCATCACGCTGCTGCATTGATGTTAACATCTCTGGCTGCTGGTGTGGATTTCAGCACTGACCTCTGCTCAGTCTTGTAAGTCAACCCTGCAGCCCCCCATTCTCCTTGTATGACCGTCACACTGATGCCCCCAAAGACAGTTCAGTTTAGCCCTGACAAGCAGGCAACACATGACTACCCCCCCCAGCTGCCAGCACTCACTCTGAGATGTTTTCCTTACGTGAATAATGTATCAATTTCTACAGAAATGGCAATGTTTGCATTTCTCTCTTCCTCTCTCTTCCTCTTTCTCTCTCTCTCTCTCTCTGGATGGTTCTCCCTTTTCAGTCTGAAAATAGAGTGCAGAAGAAGGCTGTTGCTATGGTGATACATCCACTGGCGTTGCCCGGGACATTTTTAGCCACGCGATGCGCGGGGGGATTTAGCTCGCCTGTAACTTTCTGTAATTTCCATTCTAATTATATCACTCGTGCTTGCGCTGTGTGCCACCGCATGGGGTAAAACAGCCGAGCACGGCTGGGTGAAGATCCAAGACTCTGCTCTCTCCGCTGCCCTTACACCACATTATGCCATGCTATCGCATAATATCAGCATTCAAAGAAAGAGGAAAGACAGGGACGCGGGGAGGGAGGGGGAATTTGTGCCTGCACGCTCGTTGCACTGGTACGTGAACGAGAAACTGAGACAAAGGGAGAACTGCCAGAGCAGAAAGAGTAATGCTGCTGCAGTACTGTACATGACAGAAGGGTGGTTTTACAATGTGATAAAAGACCACACTCTGTTACTACTCAGTGGACAAATCAAATGAGAGACGAGCTGAGATTAGTTGGGCGCTCACCGGACTTAACATTAGTACCAGCAGGGGGTCTCAGCTATCACTAATCACCAGGAGTTTTAACTGCATGCATGCAGTAATATTACAGCTTCCTATGAGATTGCGTAGTCCACCAGCCAGGAGAAATTACACATATATTACTTGTCATATTTTATTCATGTCAGTATCCTACTAAACTGTAAATTTCAATCAATACGAACACGTATGTTCAAAAAGCAGAAAGCCATACGTGGACACATTTGGGATGTATTAAGATAGATTATTGAGCACTATGTTTAGGTGACTGAAGCACGGTCCTGCTGTCAACTAAAGAAAACAAGGGGAGGGAAAAAGAGAAAGTGGGCTTGTAAATCTAAACAGTATGTGATGATCTAAATGAGGAGATAACATCTTGATGCATGCTCAATCATCCAGGTAAGTAAATCCCCCAAAGTTGATTCTGTTTATAAGGTTGGAAACCTGCAGTCAGCTGAGACTGAAGAAGTCACTTGGATGAGTGAGGAAACGTTTCTCCCACTGAAAACGCAGCGTCCAGATGAACAGAATCAACCTTTTGGGGATGGGGAGATAACATTGTAACACCTAAAGGTTAGTTTATAAAGAAGTAAAATATATATCGAGACAGCACTATTAAAAAGAAAAAAAAACCTGTAAAACATTCACACATCAGTCATATCTCTTATTTCCTACTTGTATAGGAATTAAAGTACAAGTCCATTTGGGTCTCGTGGATGTCATGGGTCAGAACTAGTGGACCTGATGTGGTTTTGAAAAACAAAACCATAACACTTTTTTATGTCTACAAAAAAGAGTGAATTTTAAATTGTTCAGTTCAGTTTCAGGAAAAGTGGGTCAGAATTACTGGCAATAATTTCAGCTATAATTAGATTTTTCTTTCTTTTTTTTTCTTTTTTTTACCAACACAGAAAATGGATAAGTGTGGGGGACATGAAAATGGCTCTGCAGAATCTAGACTGCTTATTGTGAAGCAAAAATTCTGTATATGGCCATAATTGTAAAAAATAAAAAAAATTTTAAAAATCATGCTCATTGATTATAACATTAAATACAAACCTATGGTGAAACCAAATGAATTACAGTGTAATATCAAACTACAGTATTGTGCAAAAGTCTTGACTCACCCTTTGTTTCTTTATATTTTGCTTGAAACTCAATATTTGGTGTGACCACCTTTATTCCTCAACACAGCCTGAACTCTCTTAGTCAAGCTTTCATGTAATTTCTTTAAGTAGTCTTCAGGAAGAGTTCTCCAGGCTCCTTGAAGGACATTTAAAGACTTTCGTTCTGTTCTCTGTCAACATAATCCCCCACTGCTTCAGTAAAGTTGAGGTCTGAGGTCTGGGGAGACCAATCCATGACCGATGGTGTTCCACTGTCTGCTTTTATATCCAGGTGTGCTTTTAGTGAACTGGCAGTGTGTTTGGGGTCATTGTCATGCTGAAAAATGAAGCTGTTTCATTTCAAATGGTACTGCATGGTGGACCAAA
Organism: Etia nguti; assembly: GCA_015106755.1. Classification (NCBI taxonomy): domain Eukaryota; kingdom Metazoa; phylum Chordata; class Actinopteri; order Cichliformes; family Cichlidae; genus Etia; species Etia nguti. The sequence continues at coordinate 24,575 of VUQG01008056.1, forward strand.
ATCTGATGGTAATTTTCTGTGTCTATATTTCCATCAATTCTGACAAAATCTGTCTGAAATGAAGCGTGTTTTACAGAGGGCTGTACCTCTCTACAGACCTTCTGACGATGTTTTGAACCGAAAATGTTCTAATTTGGATTTATCACTCGATAAGACCTGTTGCCAGAGATTTTCATTCCAGTTCACGTGTGACCAGGGATACCTCAGCCTTTTTCTCCTTTTTTCCCAGTCCTTAAGAATAGCTTCTTGACCCCCACTGCTGTAGATGGATCAACTGAAGGGTCAGATGGATTTCTCAGGTCCTGTGTCAGGTCTTTCAGAGCATGACTTTCAGATACTGTTTATCTGCTGCAGATAGTTTTTAAGACTGCCTCCTCTTCTTTTGTCCAGTTTCCTCAAATGTTTTAAGGACACACTGCACACCACTCCTAGATATGACAATGTTTCAGCTGATAGTTCTCTGGAAATCACCTTGTTGGTTCAAAGATACTATATTATCCCTTATACCTACATTGTATCTTTGCAATCAGCTTTTTCATAGATTCAACTAAAGAAATGAGAACAAATGATGTTTTGTTGTGACATGCTGCTAATAACAAAGTGCCTAAAGATACCATTAAAAAGTGGGTGCTTGCTTGGTTTTTTATTCGATTTAGGCAAAACATTGGTTCATTCTTTGTGTTTTATGCTTAAATAATTCATAGGCAAGTGTTAAGTGGCTTAAGAAGCAAAAAGAAACATTCCTTTGGACTGAAAATGAGTGAAAAAGTAGGCAGTGTCAAAAGAAAAACTTTGAATGGCATTCAGATAGTCTGAAGAACCATCGCTCAACATTTACAAAAAGACAAAAAGGTCTGCCGCCTTTGAAGCAAAAGATAAAAAATTGAGGTGTGGTTCAAGACTTTTGGAATGTATACAATTGGCTAAACTTTTCTTTTCTTTCCTAACATTGTCTCTAAGATGCAAAAATAGCCCTAAAGTACATGACTGACAGAGAGCAGGTTGGGACTTCAATTGCAACTGCTGTAAAATCTACCAAAGAATTACTTGTGTTTGAAGACAACTTACTTTAGGTACTTGGATAGCAGCACCAACCAACTGTGTAAAAAGTGTTTTGTTCCAAGACACTGTGCCCACCATTTGGAAATAAAAAGAGACACCCACTCTTAAAGGACAGAACAAAAGTTTATAAAACACTTGTATTAATGGATAAAATGTGCAAACTCGTTGGAAAAATGAATTTTAGCACAGTCTCAGGCGTTGCCAGTCATGGATGCCTTTTTCTTTCGTGGTATCTCTCCTCACTCCAGTGATAAAGATTTGGTGGGTTAGCGCTGGGAAGTAATTCCCAAAGTAAGGAATTATTTTAAAAAGTGTTGTCTTTAAATAATTCATGGACATCAAAGACCTTCCTCATTGAACCTCATGAATAAATCAAAACCTTGGCCAAGCTCAGTGTTCCACAGTACGACTTCACAACAGAAAAACCTGGGGAAAATGTTTAGAGATATTGCGATAAAAAAGAAGGAGACAAAGGATGGAAAAGGGGCAAAGTAAAGAAGATGTGTAACATCTCAACATTTCTTACTAAGCGTGCAGAATAGTTATAATGAATCATGTTTGGATGTTTAAATGTAGAAAATCTATTCTGCTGAATAACCCTGGTGCCAAAGCCTGAGATATAAATTTTATAAAGTAAGTGAGCTGCTTCTCTAAACTAAAGTGTATGTGTAAGGAAATGAAGAGTCTGACTGATGTAGCCGTTCCCTCGTTGACCATGACATCTTGTATTTCCTAGTGTCATTTTACGCTCCATTAGGGCTGCTGATGTTCATTAAAGATGACTGCCCTTCAGCAGATGTGGCACCGCAAACTAATTACAACTTTTAGCAGCCAACGCCCCCAAACCTTCATTCACTGTCATGGTTCTGCGACAGAAAAAACTGAAGTTGAGTAGATGCATCGTTTAGTTTAGAAGTTTAGAAGATTCCAGAACTCGGTAAAAAGCAAAAGGCAGTCATTCCTCACTTCAGCACGTGCCTAGTCCAGGAAATGCATCAGACTGTATATCATCCTCCAAGTAAAAGGCCCCCCTTTTTAATAATATATTATTAATTGCATCAAAGGTGTAGGTTTGCAGGGGGCCAACAATCTGTTATCTGATTTCCTGCATTATATTAGTTGCTCTTATGGGTGGCCATTTAACCACCTTCATTATTATTCTTGTAAACCTTTGGACATTTTGTTATTTTCTGTAGTGTCTGAGGCTTTTTAAAGGTAAAAGCAGAGCAGAGACATAAAGTATGTGTGTATCTCATACAACACAGCTTCCCTACCAGATGCCTTTTAACGTTCTTCTCAGATATTTCAGTTGCAGTGTCATTGTTGTATTGGCATCTTGCTAACTGGAATATAATAGTCATAATCTTGTTCAGGGTCAATGCATGTGTACACTGCAATATATAGGCTAATGTAAAAAAAAAAAAAAAGTTATTGTTTTTAATAAAGAAAATTGTGTTTTTTATAACTATTATAACATTAAACTGCCTGAATATGTTCTTAGTTAAACTTACACAGTGAGTACTACTCCCTTCATGGGGGATTCTAACCACAACAGAAAAGATGAGGAGTGGGAGGTCAAGTGTGCAAAGTACATCAAAGTCTCTAGTTTGAGAAACAGACACCTCATACGCCTGTAACTAGCTGCTTGTTCACACGGTAGCTTTAAGCGTCAGATTGTGCAAAGCTGCATGAAAAACAAAATATTCGGGCACTTAAAAAGCTTTCATTTCAGAAGGTTATTTGTTGAGGGAGCCAGGGGTGGGGAACTCCAGGCCTCGAGGGCCGGTGTCCTGCAGGTTTTAGATATCAACCTGGGTCAACACACCTGAATCACATGATTAGTTCATTACCAGGCCTCTGGAGAACTTCAAGACTTGTTGAGGAGGTCATTTAGCCATTTAAATCAGCTGTGATGGATCAAGGACACATCTACAACCTGCAGGACACCGGCCCTCGAGGCCTGGAGTTCCCCCACCCCTGCTTTAGACTATAAGAAGTATAACCATGTAAATTTATTATATAACCTGGTATCACTTCTTTAATTATTAGTTTCCATTCACTTTAGTTTGATCAGTTATACTTGATAAAAAGAAAGCTTTTCTTTCAGAAACAGTAACATTTCTCACTGACTCCAAACTTTTTAATGGCAGTCTATATTCTGGTACTAATACTATAACCTACACTGTGTATGTAATCTGTTAAAAATAAACAGAACTATCTTCAGTGGGTCAGCATTGCACGAATCCTCTCTGTGTCTCGTTTGCTTTCTGTTGTTAGCCCTGTACACTTGCTGGCGGTACATCTGACCTACTTTTTCCAGCCAGTACAAAAGATAGTTAACATGTGTCAGCTTGTGCAAACAAGTTCCCTGTGCCTTTAAATGCTCCTCTATTCACTTCTAGAATACATGACCTTTTTTGCATGCTGGTTTTTGCTTTGGGGAAAGTCTGGTTCTGAATTGGCCTATGACAAACATACAATAGTAATTGAATTAGATGGCCTACTTCTGCTTAGTTACCAGTTGATGTAGGTATGGTTATTCAATTTCTCCACTTTCAGCTTCAGCATGAAGCTAATGCAGATTTTATTGTTGGATTTAGTCTATTTGTGGCTTTGGCAAATGGCCTTGTGCCTTTCTCTGTGAGTTAACATTAGCAGTACTAAACTGGACATGCCAAGTCTTATTATTAGTGCCTCTAAAATTAATTCCAGTACAGCAATTCACTGTTCCCTCTTGCTTAAGAAATCATATTTTTATTTGTTGTTTATCTGAGCGGACTACAGCGTATATAGCAAGGATAATTTCCATTTTACCATTTTTTGCATTCTCTGGCAATGAGCCTTACTTGGCCTCTTATAGTGTTTAAGTAGATATTGAGTACACAAACGTATTTTGTCAGACGCCTTACTCACAGAAAATATAAAAAATTGCAGTACTGGTATTTAGTTGGAGAGAAATCATTTGAATTCTTGCAGTTTTTCTGTGTGTGTCTTTCTCTCTCACACAAAATCTCTTTCTCTCCATCTTCCTCGGTTCCTCTCTTCACCCTCTTGATTCCAAGCAAAACAGGCAGGCAGTCTCCCTTCCACGGGAGGCCCTCTCCACAGCAGATAATAGTCCATTCCACTCATTTTGGCTTCCTTTTATTTGTTCACATCAACATCAAAGCCTGTCTGTTTCCTCCACTGGGGAGCAGGGCTTTAAGTCTTTGACTGATCTGCCTCGTTCACTGGTAGTGCTGCCCTGGTGATGCCCATCTTCATACATGCTAATACACACACACACAGGGAACAAGGAGCTGCATAGGCATATTTAGAGCATGTATAGAAAGCCTTACATAGAATCTATGTGTTCTAAAGTATAGTGGAAAGGAAGTAACATGATTTATAATGGTTTAGGCAGGGATACACTAAACAGAGGAAGAGAACAGGTAACCTGTAGCAATGCCAATGCCTGCTGTTAATTATCATCTTCAATATAAAAGTATGTAATTTTGTAGTCTTGTGTTATCAGAGGTTCAGCAAGGTACCTAGCACAAAAGCTGCTAAGCACCAGGCAGATAGCTTCCCATGGTTGATTTGAGACATAACAAACAAATTTTGAATCTCCATAGGATCCCATGTTAAAAATGGCAGGATAATTAGTATTAAAAAGAATGTTTACAAGCTGATATAAAGAAAACAGACAAAATACGCCTGAAAGTTGTTATCAACTGTAGGCTTGGTGAACTCATCAATATGGATGCAGGTAAAGACTAACTTTAGGGGCATAGCTGCTTGAATTGACAGTTGAGCTGACACAGGGAGCTACAGCTGTGCCTGATCTTTTTCAGAAGAATACTTTTTGTTTGTTAAGATACTTAACACCCACCTATGAATCATTCAGATATTTAAAAGGAATCTATCTCAAGGGATGAACATCGCAAAGAATAATTTAAAACTTTATCTTTAGGCACTTTCCTACCAGCAGCCTGTCTTGAAAACACATAATTTGTTATCATTTCTTTAATTGAATCTCTGAAGACTGGCAAAGATAACACAGTTTGACAGTCATAAATTTGCACCACCAAGGTGATTCCAAAAGAAAACTTGGCATATCTCATCATGGTGTGCAATGTGTCTTTATAACATTTTTGGAAGCTGGACAAGTAGAGGACAAAAGAAGAAGTGGCAGGCCTGTTTGCCAAAACCTCAACAGACATGGTCTCAGTGGAAGGGTGGCTGTCAAGAAGCTATTCTTACAGAGAGGAAACTGGGAGAAACAGTTGAGGGATGCCAAATTACACAAGAACTGAAAATCAGTGCAACAGGTCTTATTGAGAGATGAATCCAAATTCGACATTTTTGGTTCAAATTGTCATCAATATGTACAAAGGTTACCAGGAGAGAGGTACAGCAGTCAAGGATACACATGGAGTAACAGACCTCACAGACCTCACCATTATTGAAACAGTGTGGGATCATCTTTACAAAGAACAGAACAAAAGGCAGAAACATTTAAAGAAGAGCTCTGAGTGTCCTTCAAGAAGCCTGGAGAACTATTCCTGAAGACTACTTAAAGAAATTGCATGAAAGCTTGGCTAATAGAGTTCAGGCTGTGTTGAAGAATAAAAGTGATCAATACTGACTTTCAATCTTGTTGGGATTGTATAAACTCTGTTTTTCTCTACATACTGTATTTTCATTTATGTTTGCACAAGTTTCAGTAAATCACAGCACCTACTTCACATTTTCCTAGCAAATAAAAAGAAATGAGTGGTGGCTCTGCACTTCTGCACTGTACGCAAAATGTCATGTTACATGCTCAAGTCAGCTGAGACTGAAGAAGTCACCTGGATGAGTGACGAAACGTTTCTCCCACTGAAAACGTCCAGATGAACAGAATCAAACTTTTGGGGTATGCAAAATGCTCAATTTTCCTAAACAGTAAAGAATAATATATTTTCTAACTGTTTGCATGGAGAATTAGCTTAAATTTGAGTTTTTCACAGTAACAATATATGACAACATCCTTATAGTACAGAGATAAACCAAATCTTTGGGGTAATGAAAGAAAATTTTCTTTATTTGGAGAGTTGGTTGCTTAGTTGGAGTCAGTGCTACACAGAATAAGACATGACACTGTAGGATACCAAGCTTTTTGTCCTTGAAACACAGTGGGATATATAGCTGTTACTCTTCAATCTAACTTTAGCCAGTTGTGGTCAGATGTATTAGCATTACGTGAGGTTTATTTACAGTGGCAAATCTTTCTGTTGCCTGGTCTGACAGCTGCTATTTCTGACTGATGTACACATTGAAAATGGTGTTGAATTACAAACATGAGCTTGTTCTGAAGTGGGAGGAGCTCCTGGTGCCCCAGGAGGTATTTAGACCCATCTGCACTGACATACTGAAATGATTTCTCAGAAGCTGAAATGATTAAACCGGCGGCCTTGACATGAACCTTATATGACTGAAACTATGCTTAAAAAACATAAGGATTAGGGTTTGAAAGAAAAACTGAATTAGAAATCATTAGGGAACATCAACTATTACTCTAATAAACAACAAGGCGGATTAAGAAAGAGCACAAAATCTGCCCTTGAATTTCAAACAAACGTCTTAAGTACCGGTACCATGAAATAATTTCCTGTAGAGTTTCAGCACTGCAAAAATAATTTCACTTAAATTTCAAAGTAGCCTTGATAAGCCCAAAACCACATCAAAACATGTGCTCTGCTTATCATTGTTGTCCATGAAGTTGTTAAGTTCCCCTTCAGAAAGTGCTATTCAAAGGTTTATTGGCATGAGAGGTCCATTCTTAAACTCCCATCCCAATGCAAACAAACACACACTCTCACATTGATGCGGATGGCACAATGACACAAGATCAATTACTGATCAGATGATGGGGGCTTCTTCTCTTGGCTTTCTTTAGAAGTCAAGCTCTTTGGTTTCCACGTAATTGGCCTCTAATCTCTCCTTTCTGTATTCTCTTTCTTACCCTCTCTACTCTTGCTTTATTCCATCTGTCTGCTTGGATATCTGTCTTCTCTCCATCCTCCTTTCCCCGTTGGCCTGTTTTCTCTTTGCCTGTTGTTTGACCACCCCCACTTCCTCCCCTGTGTCTCTTGACACCGCTCCTAATTACAAAACGCGTAGGGACCATTAGCGCGGACCTCCAGTCAACGCCTGTCCCTTTATCCATTAATTCCGTCCCTTCTGTCGTTATCTTTCCATCTCTGCCCCGCTTCTTCCTCTGTTCTTGGTCAAAAGTCGCTTTGTGTGGAACACATTAGGCGAACAAAGGCAGCAAGCTGGAGCGGTGATCAGAAAGGTCACAGCGATGTACGGCCCTCAGCACTGCTGCCAGGGTCAGGCCTGTCTCCATGTGGACACACTTAACACTCACACAGCCAACAGCGTTATGGCATTTTGCAGGAAACACTTTTTTTTTTTTTTAGCTTTTCTTGAAGTAGCATTCAGTGCAAAACTGGAAGGTTTCCTTTGGTTTGGGGAAAGTAAAGAATCAACAACAGTTAGCGTAAATTTTAGCATTGGTTCCCTTAGAAAGAGCTTTTTAAACAACAGATGTTTATTATGAGTTAAAAGGGCAGTGCACCCTCTACAAGACAGGAATCAGGAATCTATACAATTTGGCGAAATAATTAAGTCAGTGCTTACTAATAAACTAATTAAACTAATAAACACAATGGATCAGTGGACCCTCGGGTCCTCTACAGGCATGGGGCTTTGAGGATGGTTGCCCATTGCAGTTCTCTATGTCTTCACTTGCCTAGCTCAAGGCAAATAGATAAGGGGAATGGTTGCCAATGTACACTGAGTTTTTTTAAAGTTCCTGCCAGTCAATCACACCCCAGTGTTCCTCTCTAGTTTTCTAAACTCACCTCCCACAGGAGGTGACATTCTCTTTATCCTCTCAAGGATGCCCTTTGTCACTAATTCTGTTCTTATTATTTATGGACAGAAGTCTAGGCATGGATTCCACATTGGCGGTCTCAGAATTTCATCTTTGCTTTTTGCAGATGATGTGGTTCTGTTGCCTTCATCAGGTGGTGGCCTCCAGCTCACACTGGAGCAGTTCACAGCCAAGTGTGAAGCAGAGGAAAAAAGATAATCAGCACCTCCAAGTCTGAAGCCGTGGTTCTCAGTCGGGAAAGGGCGGCGTGCCCACTCCAGGTCAGGGATGAGTTGTTGCTGTTGTGCAGTAATTTAAGACTTGTTCATGAGTGAGCAGAGTGGGAGATTTACAGACAGATATTAGCCATGGCTGCAGTGATGCGGATGTTGTACCGGTATGTGGTGAAAAGAGAGCTGAGCGTAAAAGGGAATCCTTCGATTTACTGATCATTCTATGTCCCTACCCTCACCTATGATCGCTATGGTCATGTGGAAGAAAATGGATGGATTGACGAATGGATGCTAGCCTCTGCATAGCATAAGGCAAGACACAGACAGTCTTACAGGTCTTCTTTAATGTGAAGCGTTTGTGCGGTAAAGAAAGACATTTTAATGCAAATAAAATCCCCAAAGGAATCCAGATTGTGCAAATTGTAGTGTCCTGACTTACTCCTGACCACTGCTGACCAAGTGCTGACCACACTTGACTTACTCCATTACTGCCCCCCCAAACCCCAAAATATAGACTTTGTTCAATATTTCCAATGCAACAAGAGACGCCTTGTGAGAACTCACTGATATGAACATTAGTTATGTGCAACCACTGTTCATGAATATGGATCAAATGGCCTTAGAAATCTCGGAGAGGTTTTCAGTTGCTGCTTGCTGCAACCCCATGACATCATCATGAGAAATTGCTGGAAGCAATGATCTAGTTTAGGGACATTAGGTTTCAGTGTTAAAACAGAATTTTTCCACCCAAAGCAAACGGCAGCAATAGTGTCGGGTTAGGATCTAAATATTACTGTGGAAACTCTGACTTAGAGCTGCACTGTTGTTGCCCCACTTGTGCTTGTACTTGTGTTTCCATGAAACTGCACAGCGTGTAGGAAGATGTGGTGTTTAAAGTGCCTGCATTCATTGTCCTCTCTCTTGTCAATGGCTCTCTGTGTTGTATGCTCTGTGAATGATATTTGTGTTAGGCGCTGTGGCTCGTGTCAGGGTTCCAGAGGACCAAGAAAATTAAATCCCATTAGTGTTTTATTCAGCATATATGTCTGGATGAGCATGCAGTGCAATCTGAGCAGCAAGGTTTGCCCCTCTATGGCATGTACAAGCCTGCGCATGAGTAGCATTTCAAACTAGCTGGCTGTGTTGCATTACTGGACATTGTTTGTCGCTATGGGACAGCCTTGACCCTGCGTGCACTGCGCGGTGCGGGCCCACCATCCTCTTGCTATGCATTTGTCATGGGATGGTGCAGCTCCTGGTCATTACGGCGATCACATGTTAGATTTATGCTGCTGCCTGATGTTTCATGGCTTTATGAAATGAGATGAAAGTGGATCTCAATGGCCGGGAAGGGAGAGGGGGAGTGTGAGGGATATGGGAAAGAACAAAAAAATATGAGGGGATTAAGGGCGGCGGGGCATCCTGAGCGTGATGCTGTCGATATTCATTAGCCGATAATGAAAATGAACTATTACCTTCTACAGCTAAGTAACTGTTTTGTAGAAGAAAACATAAGCAACTACATTTTTTCAAATTGGCAGACATTGGGAAACGTTGGAGGCTAAACCAGGATTGACCTTTGCATGTGCACTCATAGTGCACACAGGCACAGCCCCCACGCCAGCCCCACTCCACTTCACCGGGCTCCAAACGGCAGATGGAAGACTTCATTACTGCTGTGGTTCAGAGAATGACAGACAAACAGACAGACGGACACACACACACACACACACACACACACACACACACACAGATTTTACTGAAAATAAAATGTTTGGCTCACGCCCTGCATCTTTTTCCCACCTTTAGTCATTACACATACCTCTACAGTAGATGGAAACATAAAAGCTTTGACTCATAAATGCAGAGTACATAACACAGTTCTCTTCTGCGCACACACACAAGCATGTAACTCTTACAAGACAGTCGTCACGCCGTGTCTCGGCAATACCATAAGCTTGTTGGTTTTGTTTATTGTTTGTCTCCAGGCACTGGGAGGCCTTTTTTATTCGCGCACACAGACAGAGAGGCACACACACACACACACATGTTCAGGCGCTCCAAATTGTTCGATTAAGTGGGTCATCCTCTCCTACAGTCTCTTGAAAGAGAAAAGAGATTTTTTGTGCATTTCTAGCCGAGAGGCAATCGCACCCTTCCATGGTTTTGGCTGCACCTTTTAGGAGTATTTATGGAAATGACAGGCCGCCACTCTGGACGGCTACACGCTGCTCGCTTGTTGCTTGAGGTGTGTGTGTTACATGTGTACACATCTACGCAGAAAAAAAAGAACTCGGAAGCTTGCGTGTGTGAGTGCGAGCCTGCGTCAGCGGTCATTACTGTTTATTTCTCTGTGTGTCTATATCTTTTGCATTGGACTGTAACTCCTCTGCACATTTGGCAAGAGAGCGCAGACCCTGACCTGTCACTGCAAATGAAAGCCAAGTATCCTCCAACCAATCCACTTTGACTGTCTGAGAGAGTAACACTGAGAGGAAAGGAGAAAAAGAAAGGGAGAGAGAGCCAGAGTGAGTGGCCATCTCTTTCTCTACCCATTCTTTCTGTCTCTTTGGACAGCTCTGTGGCAGCCCAGTCTGATCAGACTTCCTATCGCTTTGGAGTATTTGGACTGAATCGACTCCAGCAGCCACAGCTGCACAGGAAACGCCGTTGCACAGTGAAATAAACAGGCGGCACATTAAAAATGAGGGTGCATATGTCATCAGACGGTATTCAAGGTCTTTGGTTAATGAAGCCTGTTATTTCTCCTGTTTGAGTAGTGGTTGTGCACCTGCAATGCACCGGGTGTACAGTCTAGTGCCAAAGGACGCCCACAATAACACAAAAAGTGCTGGTACTGCGTGTGAAGGTGTTAAGCCATGAAAAAAATGCAGGAAAGCATTATAGTTTATTAAATATAGAAGAAGCAAATAAAAGAAATATTACACTATTAAGTACAATGTTAGCTCACAGAATGTGGATAGAAACATAAGAGCACACGAGCAATTAATTAGCAATTAATTGCCTTATTTACTATTAACAAAAAAAAACTTTGCTGTCTAATATTATGTTTGTAATACATACACAAGTGGTTACATCTAACCAAGACATGTTATTTTATCACCATTGCACGAACCTTTGTCATTTTAAAGATATCTGTAAAAATCCATCATGACCACTTCAGTGACAGCACTGATAAATTTTATTGAGGCACCATGTTCAAAAGCGGCCACAAGTGGCCACTTGAGGCTGCTTCCAAAAACGAGACAGTCCATAAGACTAAAATGCATAACTTTGTAGCATGAAGAAAGAAGAGTACGCCCTCATACAAAAAAAAAAAAAAGTTGTCTCTCAGTGTTTCTTCTTTTATAACAACTGCATAAAAGTAAACAGTTTTTATAAAAGCAAGCAAAACCAAAGCAGCAAAAATGCAAAAGAAAGAAAAAAAAGACTGGCAACTGGTTGACTTCCAGCCTCATCTGCTAAACTGAGGTCAGGGCTCTAACACAAAAAAAAGCGTATAAACATGCTTGATATTGCCATAATTACGTATTGTCAACAGATTAGACACGCGACCCTCCAGTCTCTGGACAGCTCACAATGAACCAGCTAAGCAACAACAACAGTTGGTTACAAGCTAACGTCCTGCCAGCTAATGTTACGCCCGAGTGTTCTAAAACTCACATTTTTCCTCTGATGAACAGTTTGATTACATTCTCACATTATGTGAGAGCTTATTCGCTAAGTGACCGAGTGATATGTGATGTTTGTCCACGCTCATCTACGCATGCAACTGTCAAAACTAGCTAGCCAGCCTTAGCATTAGCTTAACGTTCCATCATCTGGTCACTTCTGATGTCAATAACCCACAATAGCAGCAGAGAAAATATAGTGAAAACAAATGGGTGGCACCACACTGACTACAGTTTATGGCTATGGGCTAGCAAACACCAGTGTACACAGTTTAGTTATCTTGCATAAGTTTAATAAGGAAGGAATTTTATTCAGCATGTATGTGGAACCCAAATGATAAAATAAATATATTTTAGTGAAAGCTTGGCTTGAATACTGAAAAGCCGAAGCTCCTTGGAACTTTATCAACTATGAACTTCAAAATCTGGAGGACATGAATGCTCTCACTTTACTGTTTTTAAGTTGTTATAAAAGATATACCTCACCTGTGCTTGTTTGTTTGTTAGGGAAAGCAAGTGTAAAAGTCTTGTGGGTGACTTTTTTGTCTACTAGGAACAAATGTAGGTGGTCACAGTGTAGGTGTTTTCATCGTCTCATATGAGAGATGTTTACACAGTAGTAAGATTTAAATCACTTGTATATAACACACCCACTACCTATCTGACCCGCCCACTACCTGTTTCAGGTGGGACTTTTTTAATGCTTATCATAACATATAGAGACATCAGAGTCAAGTTGTGTGTGTTTGTGTCTGTTTACGCTGTTCGTACCTATGGAGCTTATGTCTACACCCTAACAGCAAGGTTGACATGAAGCTGAGAAGGAGTGTGAAGGGCACAGCACCTCAGGAGGAATGACACAAACACACACACATGCATATACAGCACACACGAATACACCTCCTCTCCTTTCTTTTCTCCTCTCTCTTCGATGACTCATCCCACCCAGGGACAGCGAGCGAGCGAGGCAGAGGGAGAGTGAGGCAGAGGGAGAGTGAGGGAGGAGAAAGGGAGAGGAGAAGAATTGGAGAGTGTGAGCGGCGACACAACGGCAGAGAGGCAAAAGCAAGTTAATAGATTCACAGAGAAGACATATGGCGCAAAGCATCTCCTGACTGACCTTTAATTTCACTGCTGTGCAAATCCCATTGTGTTCTTCGCTCTAAAAGTAATTCACAGCCATTTATTCGCTCCAAACATGCATGATGAGGCTCACCGGTCCCACGTGAAGTCTCACAAATGATTTCCCTAAACATTCTCTTTTCCTCCTTTAAAATGCCTTTTCCTTCCGAACTAGCTCAGCAACATGCTGAGCTTTGCCCCCGCTGGTCCGCTCTACTCATTTGATGGTATCTGTTAGAGAGATCCCAAACTTCCTAGGCATTCTAGGTCTGTATCACTGCGCATCACAGACAGAACTCTCTTTAAATCCCATGGTCTCTAATGTCTTTATCTTAAAGTGTGGGGATATTTGAGAAGGTAGATAGACTCTCAGGGAGCTAGGAATGTTGTCACAAGAGGCGATTATACTGCATTGAAGGAGGCACGCTATTGAGCTGGCTGTATTGCTGAGGATAAGGGAGTATTGCTGAGGATATGTCTGTATTGCTGACTGCTGCAAAGCCCAAAGATAGTTGAGTGGTCAGGTCCCATGTGCCCGTAGAGCTACACGCAGCATATGGCTCTACTGCATTGCTATTCTATCCTTTCTGAACATTTTAAGGGCACTAGGTTTGCTCCATAGTTAAATATATCATCTGATAATAATTTTTAAAAAAAAGAAGCTCCCTTTCTCTGATTACATTGAGAGTGCGTCAGTCTAAAATTGACCTCTGCTTAAAACCTGGCTAGACGGTGATGTGTCCGTCATGTAATGATGCAGTTCTCTGACAGGATGGTTTTAAATTAGCTTCAGTCAATTTCCAAAATGGGCTTTATTTTAAACCCTGTGCGTTCAGTGTGGAAGCTTTAACTAAAGTAAATAATGGTAGCAAAGATTGTTCTCCTCATCAGCGTTTAACTGCAGTGTGTCTTTCTGAGTTCATGTTGAAAATGGGGGGGGGGTTATATACTTTATACTGCTTTTCCACTGATGGTCATTTTTACGACTATCACCCCGACTCGCAGAAAGGGCAGCAAGGTTTGAGGTGCCGCTACATCGCTTCAGATAATGCAATGTTCTCAGGCGGAGCCCAGGTTTGTGTGTGCACGTGGGCCTGCCTTGCTGCCTCTGAGGGGAATGTTTCTAACCAGAGATCCAAACCGATCCCCCAAAAAGGCGCAAAAGCAAGCCCAGACAAGTCCTTACAGAATGACGACAGACATACCCTCTAGAGCTTTTAGTGTCATTATTAGACACAAATCACACAAGTGATTTGGAGCATCATATCTGAAAATGTAAAAAACGATTTGCAGTGAAGTTTTTTTTAAAGTGATGTGCAGAAGCTGGGTGTTAATTAGTTAATGACTGAAAAAAACTAATTAGGCTAACTTGCAGAGGATCAGAAATGACTTAATCACTTCTCAAAAGTCTTCTCAGAGCTAGTGCTAGCATGTTTCCAATAGCCCAGGGATATACTAGAACCACGGACTGTATGACATCATCTGAAAAGTGAAGTCAGTGCCTTAAACTTGCATTTTTAAATTTTTTTCCCAGTGGTCAGCAGGGGGGAACATTTTGGTTGCAGAAGGATTTATAGTTCTGTGGAGGTCCTCTTGAGAAAATAGCCCTCAAGCCCTTTGCTCACTGAGCTCAGTAAACACTTTCCTGATAGGTTTATAGTGTTAGTTGCTAGTTTCAAGTCCTATTGAATATAACATGAAGTTCATTTAGTAAATTAAGGTCCCAATTAGTATCCAAATAGGCTATACATCAAGGTACGCTTTATTGAAGCTTTCTTCCTGTTAAAAGGGAGGTTTTCCTTCCCCTTTTTGCCAGTTTCAAGAACTGAATTGAACTGTCTACTTGACAAGTTGCTACCCTCTGAGTTTACAGTGTCCCTGTTAAGTGAGAGGTGTCCCTTTATGTGACTAAAATTAAAGTATCCTACTGCAGCTTATTTACATTAATTTCATAAAGAGAAACGGGGATGCTTCTGTCTGCCCCTATTGGTAGATGACTGTGTAACGTCTTACACAAAATTTGTGGTCCACTAGAGGAAGTGCACATTTGCTGTCCGCTGGCAGTCTGGGGATGGCCTGCCTGCCTGTAGAGAGCTCTGTAGTCTGATGGAGGCACTGTACAAACACTGTGGGCCACTCTTGCTTGTGCTGTTGGTCCGTCAGCCAGCCACAGAGAAGAGCGAAGTTATAACATACAAAGAACTGAAGTAAAACAAAGACTGTTAAAAACAATGACGTGTCCACTGCAGGCATTGTCTGTGCTTTTTATGCTTTATTTTATTCAAGTTTGTCACTACTTTCTCTATTCTCACTAGTCAACCAGTCAACGTTCAGCAGATGCTTACATCATCCATTTCCAGCGACACACAGTCAGGACTGCACAGTATTGGATGACCCCTCTCCCACCTCGTCTGAACGGAAACGTATATGCAGACATTTGCATGACTATAAATTAGACTTTAGAACCATCAGTTAACTGGTCGAGTACGCTTAACAAAATGTTAGCTATTAATCAACCAAATAGTATTTCTGTTGATGAATTCTTCACCTTCAGTGAAGAATTTTTCCCAGTAAATAACTTTCATAAATTATGATAATATCAAAGGAAATATTTTATCAATCTATGCATTTTCTTCTACTTATCCGGGGTTGGGTCACAGGGGCAGCAGCCTAAGCAGAGAAGCCCAGACCTCCCTCTCCCCAGCCACCTCCTCTAGCTTGTCCGGGGTAACACCAAGGCATTCCCAGGCCAACCGAGAGATATAGTCTTTCCAGTGTGTCCTGGGTCTGCCCTTGGGTTTCCTCACAGTGGGGCATGCCTGGTACACCTCCCCCACGAGGCACCCAGGAGGCGTCCTTGTCAGATCCCCGAACCACCTCAAGTGGCTCCTTTCGATATGGAGGAGCAGCGGCTCTACTCTGAGTCCCTCCTGGATGGCTGAGCTCCTCACCATATCTCTAAGGGAGAGGCCATCTCTTTCTGTCACTACCCAAAGCTTGTATATATAGGTGAGGGTAGGGACATAGTTCGACTGGTAAATTGAGAGCTCCACTTTTCAGCTCAGCTTTCTCCTCACCACGATGGACCAGTGCAGCGTCCACATCATTGCAGCAGCATATTCCCGAGGCACGTCCCACAGGACACCCCGAGGGACACGGTCGAATGCCTTCTCCAAGTCCACAAAGCACATGTAGACTGGTTGGGCAAACTCCCATGCATCCTCAAGTGTCCTTGAGAGGGTAAAGAACTGGTCCGTGTTCCACGACTGGGATGAAAACTCTCCTTTCCAGCACCCTGGCATACACTTTCCCGGAGAGGCTGAGGAGTGTGATCCCCCTATAGTTGGAGCACACCCTCCATTCATTTTTAAAACATTTTTTAAAAATTGTGGTTGAATGTAATGCCACAAAGCTTCTGAGAAATATCCAAAACAGTAATATCCAGTCAAGCAGGGACATTTATATAGTGACTGAGGTAAATTCCATTGAGCAGCTTAAAAGAATGCATTACTTGGGGCAGCACCTGGCCACTTTGAATCCCAGCTGGATGGCGATACAGGTTATAGATGCTAGCTAACTGCTAGGCCTCACTTCCACTGACTCAAGGCACTAAACTGGAAACCTTGACTGTATTTGGGCTTTTGGTGCTTTTTGGAACATTTTAAGTCCATTTCTGATTTAAAAAAAAAAAAAGAAGCTCTCAGTCTATGAAGTCTGTGGTCACTTCTGGGTAAAACAACCCCCAACCATCATACTTAAGCTTTACAAACTAAGGGGTGACATCATAATGACTAGATCTATCATTTATGTAAAGCCTATGGTTTTACCTCCATGTTATGCAAGAGTAACACTAGGGAAAACCAGTGGTTGGAAACCGCAGCTAAACCAATAATATTGGAACCACAAATTTGCAAACTTGTGGCCTTTGAAATATTGCTTTGAAATGTTGTGAGTGGTCCTAGGACCTGGTCCTGGATTTAATGCAAAATAAAATAGGCACTCAGCAACCCTTTACATAGGAACAGAAACAGAATATAACCAGTTGGCAACCATTTGAGTTGAGTCCCATACAACAAAGAGACAAGTCGCAGATGAGTTTGGCTGATCGGCACAGACTGACTCAGACTAATTGCAAACCTTGTATGCGCCTCTCACCTGTGGTGACCTGTGCAAACACCTTGCAACTTAAAGCGGTTGCCCGGAGGTTGAGGGTGTTGCACCATCAACTTCTGGGGAACCAGTGGCTTGCTGCAATCAGTCTTCAAAAGTAATTCAAATTCATATTTTTACTCCAATGCGTCTGAGTCATTAGCCAGTATGTTTCTCTGTGTGCTAATGGACTAATAATTCAGTTTATTTCTAAAATGTACACCTATTTGTTCAGACATTTTCTTTGTGTTGTTATCCTTCTTGTCCTGTCTCAACTTTTGAGTCTAAATGTAAAAAAAATAAATAAAAATCTTTAAAAAGAGTAGATGATCAAAACTCAGCATCAATTCCAGGGTGAAAATGCCCCCACTCAAAGGGTCACCAGATAGTTTGAGTAGTGTCAAAACAATGTAAATCACATGTTATGGCATTCGTAGGAAATAGATCTCAATGAAATTAAAAACCCACAGAAGACTATAAATGCATTTGTTAAGCTTGATAATTACATATATGTTAAACCAGAGGCGTTAAAAGTCACTTAAAGGAACTTGAAGCTCCACTTAGCTCATCTGTGTGGCGGTAGACAGATAGACCCATTACCGCAGTAGACGGCATCCATAACATGAATTAGCATGGCGATGGCTCGAGAGTTCTGGTAGAAGTCACAGACAGTGATCATCAATCGGGACTGAGCTTATTAACTTCAAAAACTGCCCCAGGGTGTTAATAAGATGGCTGGCGAGTGGCAAAACATGCTGACAAGTGCTGTGGTTGAATGTAACACGGTCATGTTCCTGTGTCTAAAGCTTTATCTGTGCACTTCTCTGGAAAAGTAAATCCACACTTTGTTGAAGCAACTGTGGTTGGTTGGCTTGATAGCCATATGCTGTGTGATAGTTATTAGTGTATAGAGTAATGATTTGTCCAAAGATCATGCTTGTGCTGAATGGGCCTTCGTTGCCTTAATTGTATCTATAAGACAAATGCCAGGATTCTGCCAGTGGCCAGTGTAATTTCTGTAATTCTGTATAGAAGCAACAAGTTTTAGCATCAACTCTCTTTTTTGTGATTAGTTTACTTTCAGTCTCCATGGTTTCAAATAAACTAAGAAACTCAACACATGGGCATCAGAGTGGAGCAAGTGCTCTGTTAGATTCAACACAGGACAATAAATAAAGCTTTTGTAGAATGGTGATCCAGCAGAGTTCCAGAGACTTCGAGACTCAAATGCCAAGCTGCACTAAAGCTGTTCTGGAGGAGCACGGTAGCACAGCACCTTTAAACGCTTTCTAGTGCATTTTCCTTTAATTTGTCACATGTCTAAATATTGGTAAGAGGGGGGAAAAAGTTCCACTGTGATGCTAGAATTATAAATTCCTGGCAGGACTGGACAACCAGCGGCTTGGAGTCAGCGTACAGAGGTCCGGCCTAGCCAGCTGCTGAGAGCTGCCATTCCCAAAAAACAGAGTCTTTGGCAGGGGACGGCGTTGAGACACACTGGGTTCCCTCCTTCAGCCTGGAACTCTGCGAGCTCTACTTATTGGAGGAGAGGAGAGAGCCCAGCCCAACAGGAGGCTTTGCTTGTCAGGCCCTGAGCGTGCTGAGTGTGTACTTGTCGCTGTGCGTAAGTCGGCGTGCCAGTTTGTCTGCACCAGTGCGCGCCGTGTTATGCTTACGTGTGCGAGCGCCCACTCCAGCTGCAGCGAGATTTATAACGTGGCACGCATGTGTGAGTGCGAATGTGGATTCTGTCACCCACTGGGCCTCACACACATTCCAAAATAAACGGCTCCCACCGAGGATTACTATCGATCCGTGCGGAGCGCTCGGCTGCATTTGGAAAGAGAGGGAAAGAAAGAGTATGCAACTTTGTGTCTCTCTCTCTCTCTCTCTCGCTCCTTCTCTCAACCCGACCTGTCTTCTGAGGAATGTTATGTGTCTGCATGTCTGCAAAAAAAAAAAAAAGAAAAGAAAAGAAAAGAAAGAAAAAAGTGTACGGGATGATTTGGAAACACAGTCCACTAAAG
Source organism: Etia nguti (assembly GCA_015106755.1). Classification (NCBI taxonomy): domain Eukaryota; kingdom Metazoa; phylum Chordata; class Actinopteri; order Cichliformes; family Cichlidae; genus Etia; species Etia nguti. Next base: position 43,761 of record VUQG01008056.1, read on the forward strand.
TGTTACAATGACAAATCACTGCTAGCTGTCTTTCAAACATGTGAGGATGGGAGTGTGCGCGCGTGAATGTGTGCGAGAGGGCTACAGAGACGGGGAATGTTAAAAGGAGACGGGGAGACTCTTACACCTCCCTCTCACTTATTTTTTCCTCTGTGAAGTTAGAGAAAATCTTTTCCTTGTCAGACCTGAGGGAGAGACGGGATGAGGAGGAGGGGGGAGAACGAGAGACGATGAAAAGCAGAGAAACACACATGGAGAGACAGCACAGAGAGAGGAAATAAAGAGGCTATTTGACAGCCAATACGCCTGCCTGTTTCCTGTCACGCACATGATTGCTGACCCACCCCTCTGCCCGGCCAAAGCCTCTGGGTAGACAGGCAAAGATGGCAGCCCCATTTAAAGAATGAAGTATCATGAATGGATGGATAGCTCCTAGGCCGCTCAGCGTCTGCGAGCTTGCGTGTGTGTCTGAATGCCTGTGTTAACAATAGCGCAGTGAGTCACTAGAACTGAGTTAGTATTTTAAAGTAATCTCATAATTTTGGAAGTATATAATGTGAACAAGCAGATAAGGAAAGCAAATATGATTGAAGAACACAGGAAATTCTTGTAAAACTACAAAAAAAAAAAGTAAAGAAATAGAAGAGGCATCTGTGGAATGCAGGGTTGCCAGGTCTTTGTGACCAAACCAGCGCAGTGAGCTATCAAAACCGGTCTCTGTCCAGCCATATATGAAGATTTTAAAGCCCAACAGGATCCCAGATGTCTTGTAATATCAACAAAGCAACACTAAAAATGCAAGATTCCCTAAACAACACTTTAGCTCGGTTTGAATCTTTATTTGTTAGGGACCGTGCATAGCTACGTTCCAGTCTGCAGTCCCAGAGCAGACAACGCCTGAGTAGACTTTCACCTTGGTCCTAAAATAGTCTAATGTGATGAGTTACAGCTTATGTATATGCATGCAAAATAGCTCTACCCGACGAGCAGACAAAAAAAAAAAAAAGTAACCTGTGGCAACACTTCAAAAGTAGCTCGATTTTGCTTAAAAACCACAAATCTTCTTTAACTCTTAGGCCCAATCTCCACACTCATGGACTTGCAGACTTTGAGGAGCACTCCTGCTAAGACCATGAGGACTTAAGGCTGTCCCACTGTGAAATTGTCAAGTGCACGAGGGGCTCTCTCACAGACGTTTTGAGCCTTTCATGCACACTTTTCTGTAAGTCCAAATTTCTGCAGCCTTTGCCTATAGGGGAATTAGCCGCAGTTCACAGCGTTGTGACATTAAATGCAGGGTTACCAAGAGAAGCCTGAAATCATGGAAATAAGCACCAACCAACCCTGACATCACAAGAAAATACGTCTACATGAAATCAGAGGAGTTTAAAAATATACTATGTTGCACGCTTAGTTTAGTTCAGACAGCAAACTACTAGATAAATGTGCATTACCTTAAAATAAGCAAAAACAAACAAACATAGATATTATGTTAATAATTATAGACGACTTGAATACAGTCATTTTTGTGTGTTGTGTTTTATGGTGTAGTTGCATTTTACCCAGTTGCATCCTGTTAAAATTAGCACTGATTTCAAACTCTTGACCCCACAAGAATTTTCCCTGCAGTTTGTTGTATGAACGGCATCTGACCAATACAGATTTTCTTTCAGGCACATGAAACATTTATTCAGTGTAGTTGTTTACTTATTTACTTTACTCACTTATGGTAACAGATGGCTGTTGTTTGTGGCGTCCCAAACATGTGTGTTGCCCTCTGATGGACGAACTATGCAACGTTAATACTTGTAACATGGTTGAAGGGTGTTTCCCTTGTCAATTCTTCTTATAATTATTATTATTCATTGGCAGTTGTACATGCTGATATCAATAGACGGGCAAAAAGCTAATATCTGCTGATAATATCAGCTCACAGATAAATCGGTCAGGCTCTACTTGTTTTAGCTAGCAAAGACCAGCTGGGAATTGCTGGTACAACTAAAAACTAATTAGCTCTTCGAGTTTTGGGGGGCGTTGGCATTGTTAAACAAAATAGAACCAAATAATGCAAGCAGTTTGTCATGTTCTAGCTATTCACAAAGATATTGGAGATTTGATTTTTGGGTTTGAGGTGGATGCAGCAATGTAGTTGGTGATTAGAAGTGTTTAGTCCAGCGTAATTTAAATCATCATGAGTGATGCCACAGTCACAATATATAATTAACTGGTTGTCAACATGCTGACCCAAGCTAGAGCTGCTTTGAAACACAATACATAAATAAATAAATAAATAAATAAATAACTATGTATTTTTCTGGATAAGGAACACACATATTAATAGAGGGCATCAATGCATACACAGTAAACCGAAATACTATAATTTGTACTGTGCCAGATCTGGAGTAAGTCTGGCTTGCATGATTAGGTGTCAGGCTAACGTAAATGCAGTCTGTGGATTGGCAACACCTGCAGTTTGGTTAATTTTATCTGACAATGTTGTGATCATAAAATAATATGTTTGTCTGTAGCAGCAGCTTGGGCTTCTTTAACAGACTCTCTCCATTTCTCCTTCCCTATCTTGCTGTTTTGTTGCAGTTTGGCTGTATATGTGTTAAACGGCAAATGAAATGCATCACTGAAATGTAATTTAAATGAACTGTCAATAATGACAGACATTTATAACCAGTTAATTAAACCTTCCAGTCCCACTGTGGACAGGACTGCTAAAACAAAGAACCTCTGCTACCATTTCTAATAATAATATACAAATAAGATCCTAAAATTGCATCCAATAATGAGTTAAATAGTAGGCCTCTTTTAATGACACAAACACTATCAAAGACCAAGCTTCCAGGTTTGAAGGTAATGTGGAAAATATCTTAAATCAGTATTCATCTAATGGAGACCAAAAGACTTCCAGTCCTGCAGAAGTCTGCAGGGAAGTCCTTCATTGGTTCTGAAACAGTTTCTTGATGAGATTATGGCCTCAGTCATTCATTTCTGCTTATATTGATTAAAACATTAAGTCAGTTTTGTAAATTATAGTCATTCTAAGAAGTAATTTGCCAATCAGAATGTGGTTTCACAGACAGATTTGGTCTAGGCCATGACAACAAAATGACAACAGCAAAAACATTCAACTGGAGCTTCATAATAGGACTTTACTAACCAGTGGGTGACATCGCTGTGGGGTCCATCGATCTTTTAATCTGTCCAAGTTTGAAGCTAGCCTCGAGGGGCGATTCATGGAACTGCCAACAGGGCATATAGCAGTTTAGTTATTTTAGAGAGCCATAACTTTAATTTTAATGGTCACACGGACATAAAAACCAGATCAGCTGGTTGTTGTTTGTGGCATCCCAAACATGTGTGCTGCCAACACGGAATTTGCCCTCTGGTGGACAAACTGTGCAACATCAACACTCGCAAAATGATTGAAGGGTGTTTCTCCTGTCTCTTCTATATTTCTTTATTTCTTTATTTTTATTGGCAGTTTTAAATGCTTATACCAATAGATGAGTCCAGTACAGTCCGTTCTTTAGCCCTAGAGGTTGCTGCCTAGTTTTTTAAACCCTGCTGTATTTGATAAAATATGCTTGATGTAGTAAGTTTGCCCCAAAATAGGTTGTAAGAATCTTTTTCTTCACCGCAAGTTAGTTTTTCATGTGGGCACATTTTCATAACACTTAGGCTTTCTTAATGTGATGACACGATCTTCCTGTCGGGCTTATTCCATCAGAGCCTGGAGCCAATGCCACGCTAATTCACATCGTGGCTAAGACTAGCCAAGAAATACAATGATTACACTTGTCTACTTACTTATTATGATAACCACAGACTTGGACATTAACGGGTAAAATATATGTGCCAATAAACACTGGAGAACTTTAACTGTCCAAATGCATTGGCGCAACATTGTTTCTGTTTTCCATCCTATTGCTGATTGGCTGTTTGGTGACAGGGGCGGGACAACAACAATTTAGCATTTCAATTATTAAATAAATTCCTGTTCATTTTAATCCGAGTTCTTCTAAACTGAACAGTCTCTTTGCTGAAATTACCCGTCATTCTTGGTCCTCTGGTGCTAGATCAAAGTAGTAACCTGACTGAGGTTACAAGCTATCTGTGTGATCAATAATTGACATAGTTGACTGGGGTAATTAGAGAGCATCATTAGTGACTATAGTAAACCTGTAATAAATGCTCTATTGGTGTTTATTTCCAAGGCAGTGAATGACTTGATCCCAGTTTCAGTCTTAAAACTTACAAGATTACCACTAGCTGCCTATTAAAATCATCACACATATCTTGTTTAGCTGTGCTGCTACCTGGACTCTGTTTTTCCTTCACTGTCTTAAGCCTTGGCTCTCCTCTCCTCTCCCAGGCTGTTTGTGGGGCTCAGAGATAAGATCTCCCTCAATAGCAAACTTTGGAAGACATCTTAAAGATCCCCCTCTGTCGCTTCAGCTTAATGCAGCCCCCTAGGCTTGCAATACAAGCACACATACAAACACGTACACACACACGGCCTCCCACTAATAATAGGGGCACAGCGAAGCAGCCTGGATATGAGGGCCTGTAAACACACTTCATTCTCCCAACACTTCTCTTTGATCTTTATCAAACAAAACAGTTTCCTTGGTGCGTTTTGAGCTCAACTTGAACGCACACCGCACTGCACTTTGCCCGCTCCCATTTCCCCCGCCCATATATATAAAAAGAGAGCACATTTGGTTTTCCTTGCTGTGGGCTCTCAGTGGGCCGATCACTGCCACGTCTGTCAGATCCATTAATTCAGAAGTGTGGCAAGCAAGTTCTGGTGAACTGTTTCTGGAGGCTACGTGTTTACATCTCAAAGCACCCTATTTTGCATATCTAATGAAGTTTACTCTATTTTTAGCAACGTGCAGGAGTGGTAGACATGCATTACTTATGTTTTTGAAGGGTTTAAATGGATTATCAAAGCTGCTTTTTACCCCCCAAAAACCTGCTCGGTAGAAGTCCTCACTACTCTGGGTGTTTAACTTAGAAGGCGTTCAAGCCCTCCTGTTAAGGGTTCCCGCTTCCTGTGTTCACAGACAAAAAAGGGAAAAAAAATCATGTCCTTCAGTTTCTGGATCCCATGGTCCATAATGATCTGATCTCTGTCTCCCATAGGCGGGCCGTTGCTATGGTAACCTGATGACGCTCTGAGGCAGGATGGGGAAAGGAGATGAGGGAGGGGCAGGGAGATGAGGAAGAAGGTAACTGCACGGGAGATTAAACGAGTTCGAGAAGATGACTCACTCGGTTAAGAAAGAAAGGCGTACGCCATATTTTAAACGTGCTGTGCTTCTGCCTCACACGGCAACGCAGTCAAGTTTTTCTAAGTAGACCCGAGTGAACCCTTTGT
>VUQG01008056.1:49888-60875 GCA_015106755.1 Etia nguti
ACAAACTGTATATATATATATATATATATATATATATATATATATATTAGATGCTTTATTTTAGTGATGTTTGTGTGTTCAAAATGCACCTTACTGAAGATTTAGGTCATATTATTATCATATTACATTTTATTTTATTTTATTAAATATTCACATATATATATATATATATATATATATATATATATATGTTGTTAAAAACTGATGAATGAATCGTCTTGTTAAAATTATAGACGATCTTTGGCCATGTCTTCCGTACACAATGGCATTCTTTCAGTGAACAGAGCTCTCTCTAGGACCCAGGGCGGGCACCGGGGGAAGTCCTCTGCTGCTTGCTGCTGCTGGCGGGGCAAAGCAGGCACAGCACAGGAACACACACATCCATGCGCGCGCACACACATACACAAACTTGCGCATACACACGCTCACCGAGCTCTTCTCCGACAGTAGAGAGAGAGAGAGGGAGAGCGCGAGCTCACAGAGGGATAAACAGAGGGAGAGAGAGAGAGAGACTATAGGAACGCAGAAGCGGCTTGTGTGTGTGTGCGTGTGTGTGTGTGTAGGTACGCTTGCTCGGCGGTTAGAAACGACTGGCTGGGCGGATATGGAGGGGCTCGGGAAAAACGCTGGGAACTGACCGAGTACCGAAACGAAGAGTGAAAGAGAGAGAGGGAGAAGAAGGACTGACGGATAGCACGGTAGGGAGGACGGAAGGCAAGGAAGGAAAGGAGGAGAGGAGGAGAGAGAAGTCTAAAAGAGGAGAGGAAGAGTGTGAAGAAGGGGCTCGTCTGGAACACAGAAGGATCCTAAGGTGACTTTACCTGGCTTTTGTGGCTGTAATGCAGGTCTGGCAGAGGTGTGTGTGTGTGTGTGTGATGATGACATGTGCTGCACGGCTCTGCACTTAAAGGGAAGTGCTGTGGAGGTGTGTGTGCATGTGTGTGTGTCACTGTAAGTATGCCTATATATACAGGGGTGTTTTGTGTGTGTGTGTGTGTGTGTGTGTGTGTGTGTGTGTGTGTGAGAGAGAGAGAGAGAGTTGTTGTTTTCCACAAGCTAAAAAAGGGGGCCAAAGTGAGCTGAAGTGACCGCTGTAAACTGGAGTGAAGGGATCAAAAGGAGTGGATACTTTTTAGGGGAACAGTGTGATCTCATTCCAACACAAACGCACTTTTTCTTTTTCCTGGTAGGCTACTTTAAGCTGAAGGAGAGAAAAAAAGGGGCAAAACACTCTCTTTAAGTCCATTTTCCCCTTTCTTTCACTCTGCGTGTGTGTGTGTGCTCAGGTGTTTGGAGAGCAGCAGGTAACACATCACTTGGCGTTGGCAAAAACAGGGCTGAATGAATGTTCTGTTTTTCCCAAGCTTGAAGGAGGCTTGATAAGTAGTAACAGCTTCTGAAACGTGTGTGTGTCTGTGTGTGAAATAGAGAGGGAGAGGAAAAGTGTGTGTGCGTCTGTGAGCCATAGACGGCAAACAGGTTGACGGAGGCAGATCTGATCAGACGCACAGCAACAGAGGAGAGAGCATGGCACAGGCTGAGCAGCAGCACATTGGATTACACACACGCGAATACACACACACACACACACAAGCTCTGTGGCCAGGAGAACAGCTGGGAGAAGTGTGTGTGTCTGAGAGCCTTTCACTTAATGCATGCATTTTCACATGCAGGACTGTTTGCCTTTGCATTATCTTATGTGCCACTGTGTGTGCGGGTGTGCGTGTGTGTGCATCCTACTGAATTTGTGTAAATATGTATGTGAAGGGAACGAGGGTTTTGTCGTCTCTCTCAGACAGACGCCGTGTGTGTCTACCTCCGTCACCCCCCCCCCCCCACATTCTCAACCCGGTCTGGAGACAGGAGGTGGAGGTTTGGGGAGGGGAGGAGATCAGATGACCAAGAATGAGGCAGATGAGAAGATTAATCCAGTAGCGAGAGATGAGACAGAGACGGAGGGGAAAGGAGAGGATGATGGAGATTTTAGGACAGCAGCAGAAGGAGGAGGAGGAGGAGGAGAAATGGAAAGAAAGCAAGAGAGGATGGAGTGAAGGAGACAGGGGGGCTGACATGCTCTCTCCAGGAGTGCTGCGAGTGCTGCTCATTCATAATTCACCTCCATGGCAAACGTTCATTCACATATTGACCCCCCATGGCTGAGCTCAATGGAGTTCTCGCCCCTCCACCTCTCGCTGGCTCTCAATGGACACCCCTGTGGTGCGACGTTCAGTTAGCCCGCTTCTTTTTCACTTTGGAGACAGTTGAAGCTCTCAGACGAGGCTTATGCCGCTTTTGTCCGTTATGGCTGTTTTGACGCCCTTAGTCTTTCCAGCTGGAAGTTCTGATGGGAGATTGAACTGTGTAAATTGAATATTGAATTCAGACTCCACCCTAGACACAGATAATTGGTATGGATGGATCAGTGGGTTAGTGCTCTCAGCACAACTGTTGTTTGTCTGATTCCCTCAGCACAGCTAAAACAGCCCATAATGGATCTATAATTCATGTGCGAATGAATTGAGTAGTATGCAGTTTGAATACAGTTTTTATTGGGTGTCATCTCGTGATTTATTCAACATAAACACTCCAAAAAATGGCAATTTTAATATTTCTCGTTGTACTGGTCGGGCTCGGAGCTACACAATAAGCCTCCGCTGCGCTCTGGTCAGCCGTGGCTTTGAGCCACGTGTGTGTCTGAAATGCACCGTCAGAACAAAGTATACAGCAGAGGCTACGGCACATTTAGTTCTGAAAGGTAAACACTACAGAAGTGCACCTTATCAGCAAAAGTGATAAAAAAAAAATGTCCTGACTTCTTAAGTTTTATAGGTGAAAAGAGGACACGGTACAAAGGTAAACTGGCGGGAAAAAGCAATGAAAAAAAGTTAGGGCGCTGTACCGGACTATAGTTAAATCAGCTGTTGTGCTGTGTGAAGATACAGCTCGTATCTGGGCTCAGAGCAAGGCAGTGCACAGAAGATGATTGCACTGCTACTTCCATTGTCAAGGGTTTGATTCCCGCCGGATCAAACTAAATATGGTTACACTAATTAAATTTAATGTTAGCCAACATCCCAGTCCTCATTTTAAACCCTTTAATTTTACCATCTAGCAAAACTTTCTTCCAAAATACATTGATGCATAGATACAGGTGCAAATATAATCACTACTTGGTGCGATTTTTACATTGCATTTGTGTAATGGAGTACTTTTTTATTAAGAAATTTCCACTTCACGTGGACATCTGTGGTCTGTGATCTGGGTTGTAGTAACTGGATCAAAGTATTTTTATTTCAAACATAATATATCTGTATGCAAGAAAGAATTGTGTTTTACTGTTTAGTCCGCTCTGCCCTCAGTACAGCATTTGGCTATTCGCTGGTGGCAACATTTAGAAATGAACTCAACACAACAGTCGCAAAAACTGCAGTTCGTCTAAATGTCCACCTGGGGCATTCCCTATAGACGCCAGTGTTAAAATGCACAACTTAACAACATTAAAAAGCACGTTCAGAGCCTGGTTAAAATATGTTTCTGGTCTTTATGGTTAATTTCCTCTTCATAACTACTGTACAGAGGCAGAACCTTTTTAAGTGTTATTAAGGCTTAAAGTGATTAAGTATTATAAGCATGGCTGCAATGTGCGATGGATGGTTGCCACGACAAGCAAGTGTTGCCGGTAGCTGTTGGGTAAGCGCCACTTGAGCTAATATGAGTCACCAAACTGGAACGCTGAATTGAATTCAGACAATAATAATTCAGACAATTATCTGACGGTATGGCTTAGAGTCATTTTAACCAACAGAAATTCCTAGAAGTGAGTGTTCCAGTTTTGAGAAGTGAAAATTAGCATTTTATGGATGCAGCTTGCTAACCTAGCTTGCCAGCATCGGCTGACCTCTGACTTTAATGATCCAAGATGTCGGCACCAAAAATGGCAAAGCTGACCCTGAGATTGGCGACAGCTACAGGAGAAGCTACAGCCACCCTTTGTATAGAGTTATACAAGTTTTATATTTCCACCTCAACAATGCTAAATTCTATGAGGCAACAAAAGCACCCTCTTGTTATTTTGTCCAGACTGTGCGCTACAGCTAGGCGCTTAAGTAAAAAGTGACATTAAAAGCAGTATGGGCCAGGGCTAGCTGAATAGCATGCTAGCTGTATTTGATATCTCTGCATATCTTGCCATAATGTCAGGACTGTTAACTAACATGCTAGTTTAAGAACTGAAATTATTTTTCTCCTACTTATTTCCACCCAGAGTTGAAAAGAGCTGTTGCTTCATTAATGTTGTAATCACAGACTGTATATAAAAGATGGACATAGTTTTCAAACTACAAAGCAGTCTATGAGGAAACAGCCTTCAGCTCCCGTTCTCTGTCTCCTTGTCAATTTTTTTTTCTCAACACGTTTATGGCTTATGGTTTATTTAAATCTTACTGAATAAAACATGCAAATTTTGTGAATTATTGTCCCCGTTAGAGTCAAAAGCTGGACAAAGCAGGATGAGCTGTTCTGTGTGACTGACACTTGTTTATCCAGTGAGTGTCACAGTCAGATCTACCTGTTGTTGTTATATCTGCTTTCAAAAATGCTGAGGTCTGCTAACCAGTGGGTCAGTTTTACGGTTTCTAATTCCACCTTCTTATACAGTCTATGGTTGTAATCAGTAGTCCACCACGAGCTGCTAAAATACTCAAACTTGTCATATTTTTTTACTTAACAGCTGCAAAGCGGCTCCAAAAATAATTGAACTTCTTAATAACGAGATTTTTAAGCACCCGACAGTGTGTTGTCCCAGCTGACTTCAGATCTTTTAAAACTCAGTCAGGAACTCCTGACTCTGAAAACACTGACAGCAAGCCGGGAAAATTTTTTAGCACGAGCCATTAAGCAAAAGCATCTTTAATGCCGTCGCCTCACTGGTAAGTGTACCAACTGTGATGTGAAGTGTCTTTTGATTCTCTCCTGAATAAAGCATCGTCAGTTGGCAAATATGCATGGCAACAAATTAAATATATGACTTTTAGATATACCGTGAGTTTTTTATTTATTTACGAGAAACAACGTGTAAACTTGAACTTTTGGCGTTGCTTTATTGATTACAGTGAAGAAGAAAGCCACTCCTTCTGTGTGTTTGCGGTAATCATTGTATTTCAGACACAGGAATTATTTATTAGTTAATGACTGAGCCTGCTGTAATTGATTAGGGCTGATGAACTTTGCCTTTCATGCACAGGTTCATGTGTTAATACAGCCGGAGAGTTAAAAGTAAATTGCAGTGGAAACGCAGCCGGCCAAAGTGGCCGAGATGGCTTAGAAGAATAATGCTCCTCTGTATCCCCCAGGTTATAATTGTCTTCAATAGGCCTCCTGCTGATTTGAAATGGACTCATTGTCCACAGTGCTGGGCACCTCTGCTCAATTAGCCCCTCTCTCCTTAAGTCCTGCTGAGCTATTGGCGGTCGCATCCTTAGATAGTGCACGCACATAAATACTCACTGACACACGCAGACGGACTCACACACACACACAAACGCGCACGCGCAGCATCGTGCATTGAAAGACGTCAGCGGGTGTAAAAATAGAGCTTATAAATAGGGGGAAAAAGTGTTTTATGTTTACAAGGGGTGATGTCATGTTTGGTGTAGATCCATAGCTGACGAATGGGAGGGCAGCTGTGGCGAGTATCAGGCTGCTCAGCTTTGGCTCTGCGATCTGGCGATTTTCTTTTTCGGTGCTTTTAAAGGAGCGGAGTTTAAGGAGTTGCAGTTTAATGTGTGTGTGTGTGTGTGTCTGTCTACTTGTTTGTGCGTTTTCAGCGGTAGAGGCATGCACACGGTGACGCTGCTCTGGTTGCCAAGCAACACAGGAACGTGGGTGGAAGGATTTCCTGTCCTTAGGAAGCTTTGTTTATAAGTGGGGGGGCGAGCGCGTGTCTGTGTGCGTGTGTGTGCAGATTTCAGTGGTACGCTTGAGTGCCTGTGCGTTTTTAATGCACTCTTTGCCTCAAGTAAAAGTGCTACATAAAAGTCATCTAGGACACACACACACACACACACACACACACACAGGGAAAAGGCAAAAAAAGGCCCTTTTTAGTCTGAGTTGGATTTGCGTTGCATAACTCCTCCGTCTGTTTGCGGCACTCTGTCTCCTTCTCTTCTACCCCAACACTCTCGATATGTCACAGCCGCCACGCTCACGCCAAGCTGCCTCCTGCTGATGACGTCATCAGCATGCCTCACTTTATGTTTCCTCTCACACATGAGATTGCAATTATGTGCCCTTCACGCAATCGCAAAAAAACCAAACCAAAAAACAAAAACCCATGCACGGCGTGCCCGTCCTGCAGGCGTTGGACCCCGTGATTACGTAATTGACATTGAGTGAATGGGATGACGTCAGCTTGGCTCTCTCCGACTCTCCTCTCTCTGGCTAGTTACAGTGATGTCATAAATGGATACAGCCATACACTGTGCGCGTGCGTGTGTGTGTGTGTATGCTGGCATGCAGAAGCATGTGTGAAGACAAAAATGACCTCAGGAGCCATCTGATTTATATAATGACATTACTCCTTCCCCTTTTCCTTTCCCTGAAAGTGAAGATACTTCACAGCTAATGGATACTTTTTGGTATTGTATGCATCATTCATAGACACACACACACACACACACAGTGTTGGGGCTCGTTACAGCCCCCTGAGAGAGGCTTCTATTTGAAATGGATACCCCAGTGTCTCGCGACGGGTAACTCCATCGCCTTGCTGCCCTCCATCTGCGACTGTCTGACCTTTGTCGATTCTCATCCCGAGATTCGCCGACGACTGCAGGCAGGCAGTGAATGAAAAGGGAAAAGAGACGGTGCTGGGTCGTCTCCACGGATACTGTACTCGCCAGTTCTTATTTTAGCAAAAGAAAACACAGCGTCACGGAGAAAGAGTGATTTTTTTTTCTTTTTTAGCGGTTGGCCTTCTTCAGTGCTCCACAGAAATATCTGTTTTTAGCTCTCCATTTGAGCTACGGGGTTTTTAAGCACAGAGGAAGACTGCTCTATTTGTGTCTCGGGTTGAATAGGCCGCCTGTTGTGTTCTCCAAGTGTTGTGGTTGACGCTCTGAACATCAGCCATCTAAATCTGGATGGGAGAACTGGGAGCTTTTAACAGACCTGAATACACACACACAGACGCGCGCTCAAACACACTTTGTCTTTCTGCTGTCCTCTGATAGTTTTTTCTCGCTCCAACCTCAAACCCCAAACCGTGGGGAAATCACACCGCACGGTGGCTTAAAAGTTTATGAACCGGGAAGCAAAACACACACACACAAGAATGCTTTAAGTAGACACACTCGTGCAGACACACGCACACACACAGAGAAACACAAAATATGCAGATTTTCCCCAATAAACTGATTAGCATTAGCTCAGCCCTGCAAAAGGCCAAACCACAAACAGAGTACTGTACATAACCGCGCAACAGCTTAACACTGAACAGGACTGTTTGATAGCACTGCGCAAATATACACACACAAGCAAGAAAAATACAAACACACAAGACCATAACAGCACAAGCAGATCATGAATGCTGTCCAAGCGAAGTCCGCTTCAGCTAGTAACAGTTCGACATAGATACACAACCAAACCGATTATATACACATGCGCACCCCCCGCCCCCCCCAGGAGTCTTAGGGCCTTAGTCAGCGTCTGTGTGTCCGTGCGTGGGCCTGTTCCCTGGCAGGGTGAGGGGAAAAAATACCTTCCCATATGATGTAAACGCCAAAGTCCCTGTTTGTGTGTGCGTGTGCGCATGCTTTTAAGACGATGTGTATGCATGTGTGTGTGTGACTGGCACTCTCTGAGATAGGATTCGCTCGCTGTGACAGTTTTCCAAATTATTCCACAACACAGTGCAGTTTCTTTTTAAAGATAAGTTTCTCTGCCATCTCTGCTTTGTTCCACTGCACACAGCGGAAAGGAGAAGGCAAAGATGGAGTAGACAGAGGGGCTGACATGTGACATCACTAACCAAATGAAGGCAGTGAGGTAAAAAAAAAAAAAGCAGAGGCCACTGCTTTTAACTCGATTCATAAAAATCTCTTTTATTGATTTTGTGATGGTTTCAGTGCAGGCAGCACTTTGTTTTGACTAATGCCAAACAAGAGGACTTCATTATTTCTACTGTTTTATAGGAAATATAATTATTGAGTCTTCAGCAGGTCCCTTGGTTTTTGTGGGTTTTTTTTTTTTATTTTTTAGGTTTAATAACGCGCATGACTCGCACGTTAAATGTGTGTGTGTGTAGTGAAGAAAATGTCACTGGCAATTATTGCTACAGTTAACTCAACGAAGAACTGTTAGTTAAAACGCAGCATATCCTTTGTGGAGTTTTCATTTCAGGGCTGTCAACGAATATTCTGCATATGATAATAAACCCCGATATTCAACTGTGGTTATTACTGTTCGATTGTGGAAAGAAGGTGAACTGAAGGCAGGTAGAAGGCAAAGGTGGGTATTCACCAGAAAAGCAGTTGAATAAAAGATGCAGGTAACACACAGAGATGTGTAGGTGCAGCTCCTGGTGCTTCAGATTGGAGAGGAGTGTGTAGTGAGTAACTGAGCCTCCTGTCATTAGTAAGCATGCGTGGACACGTATCATCTGGTCAACTGTAAATGATGGCAAATGCTCTTAATCCTCTGAAGACTACAAAAGTCTCAAGCCACCTTTCATTTCTTTATATTTTGCTTTCAAGGAGCCAGACTTTCTGGTAGTTTTTTAAAGTGGTCTCGAGCAATAGTTCTCCAGGCTTTCTGAAGGTCTTTCAAAGTTTTTCCTTGGACGCTGTCTGCTGTTCAATCATTCAAGCTTAAAAAAAAAGCACCTTACTCAAGAGATGAACCAGTGTTATATCTACACATAACAGACAGCTTAGCGAAGAACCAATTCGAAATTGTGTCTTTAGGCACTTTGTTACTAGCAGCCTGTCACAAAAACATATCATTTGTTCTCATTTCTTTAGCTGAATCTATAACAATGGGAACACAGTTTGACAGGCATATCATAGTATTTTTGCACCAACAAGGTGATTCCCAAAGAGCTATTAGTTGAAAATCTAGCATATCTCAGCATAGTGTTCAGTTTATCCTTAGAAATGTGAGGAAACTGGACAAGTGAAAGACAAAAGAAGAAGTGGCAGACCTAAAAAAGAAAACTGCCTACAGCAGATAAACAGCATCTGAAAGTCATGTCCTTAAGAAATAGGAAAAAAGAAGCCCAGCAAAGACCTGACACCAGGCCTGAGAGACACATCTGGTCCTTTAGTAGATCCATCCACTGTTCACTGAAGCCTCATCAGAAATGGTCTCAGTGGATTGGTGGCTGTCATGAAGGCAATCTTACTGAAGGGAGAGAAGGCTAAGGTATACCAAATTAGACAAGAAATGGACTGAGAATCAGTGGCAGGTCTGATGTAGTGATGACCCCAAATTTGACATTTTTGGTTCAAATCATTGTCAGTATTTCCGGGGGAGGTCAGGAGAGAGTCTACAAGCATTTGTAAAATATGCTGGAGGCTGTGTATGCTTTGGGGCAGTATTTCAGCCAGTGGTGTTGGCGATCTTGTCAGAACTGATGGACTTATGAATGGAGAATAATACCGACAGATTTTGCTCCACCATGCAGTACCGTCTGGAAAATGTCTGATTGGCAATGGCTTCATTTTCCAGCATAACAATGATCCCAAACACACTGTCAGTGCAGTAAAATCATAGCTGGATGGAAAAACACACAGAACATTATCAGTCATGGATTGGCCTCCCCAGCATAGCTGAAGCAGCGTGGGATCATCTTGACAGAGAACAGAACAAAACATCCAAAGAAGAGCTTTGAATGTCCTTCAGGACACGTGGAGAACTATTCCTGAAGACTGCTTAAAGAAATGACAAACATGTATATCTGCTAACTAATGATGAGTAGACTGACTCATAATAATAACAGAAGTCAGCTCAACAGAAAACAAAGCAGAAATATACTGATGGACCATGCCACAGTGTGGCATGGTCCATCATATTACCTGTCAAAATATTCCAAAAGTCTGATTCATTGACTACAATTGGTAGTGAAGCCTAGCAGACACTAATCAGCTGTAGAGCCCTGTGTCGGCACATCTGTCAATCAAAATCTCTTATGAAAAAAATAACACTCTGTAAAGAAATTAGCCAAAACTGTCACTTGTACTATTATAAACCCAAGCTTATGGGAAATGACTCGTTTTTGGAACCAGACTCAAGTCGCCCCTAAAACTGCAGTTTTGGGCTCTGCTGCATTGGCCCTTTTTTCAATCAGGGAAGGAACGTACATAACACAACATCACATTATAGAAGCTACACACCTCCACCTAAAGGGTAGGCCTCAGGGTCAGGTGATGTTACATTTAATAGTAACATCTAAAGAATGCTGAAATTAAACAGTAATCTGTTACTGTGCAACACTACATACTGAGAAAAGTAACCAAGAGTAGGGCTGGGCCATATCATACCATTCACAGTATACCGGTATAACGTTAAGCAACGATAAGAAAATGAAATACCGCAATAGAATATGGGTAAAACGCGCATGCGCAGTGCCTTTGTTTTCATACGCACATGGCGGAAAAAGCATGGCGGTGATGGAGAATGGGAAGGTCGAAAGCGGATCGTTGAATGAAACAGATGAACCAGAATTGGTTTGTAAAAATGGTGCCAACTTCAGTGGTGTGGAACTGGTTTGGTTTTCGTCCGTCAGATACACACCAAAGCACTATTTTTGGTAGAACATGCAAGCGGGCCGAAAAACCTGGGGCTGCACGGCGTCAACACGTTAGCGCCGTCCAGCCCCACGCACGGGGCGATCCGCGTTAACTCGCTAACGGAGATTTGCCGCGTTAACGCAGTTATGGCGTTAACGTCATTTTAACGAGATTAATGCCTTTTGGTTAAACTGTCAGCA
>VUQG01008060.1:5868-17425 GCA_015106755.1 Etia nguti
GAAGGGGGGGGGGGGGACTCTTCCTCCCTCCCTGGCTCTCAATAACAATACAGCTATTGATGCAAACAAATATTTATGCAGAGCACAGATACCAGAAGGAACTGCATGGTAAGCAGCCGGGGCTTTGTGCATGTTACTGTACGCAGATGAGGTGGAGGAGGAAGTTGTCCGGCTTTTAAACAACAGCAGAAACAGCGCTAGGAAGCACGGACACAATACAGAACAATAAAGAGGCTTTTCCTGCTCTCCCACAGCTGGTGGCAAGTGCTGCAGGATAAAAAGAATAAAAAGTAGCACAATATGTGAGACAGGAACTTAACCAATATTAGATTTCTTTTTTTTTTTCTTTTTCTTTTTTTTTTGCTGTGGGGTCAGATGAGAAGATTGATACCATATCTTTAACCACTGAAGCTAAATATGCAGCTACAGTCAGGAGTTGATTAGCTTACTGCAGAGACATGAACATATGAAGACATAAACATATGAAGATATGAAGGGGGGTGGGTGTGATTGTACCGCATGCATCTTTAGTGACATCAAAAAACAAGGAATGCATGCACAAGTTTGAATTCATTTTGGATTTTTTCTAATCAGGGTCAGAAATCTACATATATTTCCTTAATTTTTTAATAAGTGGTGCTAAAGGTTCTACAGTGTCTTTTAACTTTAAAAAAGCCAAGGCCTGTTAACTTCTTGTTAGCTGTTATAATTAATCACAACATGTTTGGAGCAGTAAAGCTGAAGTTTTCAAACCTAAGAACACAGAAATAGCTGTCAAGCATGGTGGTGGTTGCATCATGCTCCGGGGTTGGTTTGCTGCCAGTGGTACTGGCAGTGGTAGTAGTAACCAACCAGAACTATACCAATTCTGCTAAGAAGAGTGATCTAACATCCAGTTATTGTTGTGCCAGAAGCTTGTTGACAGCTACCAAAAGCATCTGGTCAAGGTGCAACTTGTTAAGAGACATTTAATCAAATATTAGTGGGGGTGTATACGTGTATTTGATTGTGTATGTATACTTTTTGCCTTAGAGAAAATCCAAAAGTCCTTAAAGATGTATGCTGTACAATCATTCCAACCTGGAAAAAGTTCAAAGAAATTAAAATTCTAAAATTACTGTGACATTCATGTCCATGAACTTCTCGCCACAACTGAAGGTTTTAACGTCTCTAATTTAGAAATCATCTGTTACCACCCTTCAAAAAAATCCACAAACCTCAGTGTGTGCAGTTTCATTTAGGAACTACACCTGCCAGCAAAGGAAGCACGTGTGCTGCACATTAAGATTACAGCTCAGTGAAGGGAAACGCTGATGTTTCCATCTTGTAATGCTGTCACAAGTACCAGCTCTGGGTGAACTGACCCTTTAAGAGGCAAAATTCCCGAAAATCCTAATGTAATTCGAGTATACCTAAAATTTAAGAGCATGTTTTAGCGCATTCATCAAACTAAAATACCCTAAAAGTGCAACAAAAAAAAAGAGAGACAGAAAACACTGTTTGCATATTTTTAGGAGGACCTGGTGAAAAAGAAGAAATGATGAGTTCAAACCCACGCAGTCCTGAAACTCTCTGCTGACAACACAGCAGTAAACAACAGAGCCCCCCCTTTCACACCCACACACATGAACACAGAAAACATGGAAAGCAGAGTGCACAAACGAATGAGGTGTCCATACATGAGGAAATGAGTCAATCAAACATCCCACCAGGACATCATTACCATTAGACCAGCATGTGTTTCAGCTGGTTAATGAAATCTTCTGGGACAGACATGGTGTGATTTCTTTTTTCTTTTTGTAAATGCTTATAAATATTTCATGCATTTTCCAGGAGGCTGCACGCTGTGAAATGCTAAGCCCAGGAACTGAGACTCACCTCCTGATTGGATGCTCATTGCTGCTGTCCAAATCCGGGCTCGGAGGAGGGGGCGAGAAGGTGCTGAAGTTGAGCGACAGGGGTCGAGGGGGGGGCCGGGAGGCGTGCCTCCGCCGCAGTCCATCAAGCATCTGAAGTTTGCGTAAAAGTGGAAATGTCAACAAAGGCTAGCAGGAGAGATTAAAAATGGATCAAGGAGCTGTGTGAGGCATCGATAAAAAATGTCTCAAGTGCAGTCATGAGCCTCCTCCGCCCTTTACTTTGAGAGAGAATCAAGTACGGAACATTAACGCGGTACAAGAGATACAACACAGTAAAGCGAAATTCACGGTCGAAGGGGCACAGGATAAAAATCAAACCCCACATCTGAGACTTCCTCACAATGAGCGCTTTCTCTTTCTTTATTCACCAACTGACTGTCAGTTCAAAACCACAGATGAGTGTTTTGCAATCAAAGCTGATCTGACCTCCAGGGTTTACACACGCATTACATCAGAGGAAAGAGAAAAGAGAAGTGCATGTGTGTACACGCATCAGTCTGCGCCAGTTATTCCTGTAAAAGCGTTACAGTTGCTCTCAGTTTGGGTGTCTCCCCACAGAAACGCACTGTACAAAGTAAAGCACCATCCCCTGGTCAGAGGGGAGAACAGCAGTCTGGGTTGTCACTCTACAGACAAAAGAGCCAATACTAGCCTCAATATGTAAAGCACAAAGAGAGGGGGGTGCCTCGTGTGTTTTCAGAAGAACCGGCCCTGCAGTTTAATTAGAGTAAGATCACATCTGAGTCAGCAGCGCTGGCTGCTCACTGTCTACCCGGAATGCCATGCCACGCCAGTCTGGGCATTTCTGCTTTTGTTCACCCCTCCTCCTCCTTGGCTTGTCTTTTAGGGGCGATTACAATCAGATCGATGCCTCTTAAAAAATAAATAAATAAAAATAATCCGTATCAACATACATTTCTTTTCTGCTCTGTCGATCTCTCCCCGTGCTTCCGAGCTTAGCCATTCGACATCATACGGCCATTCAATCGGCCAGACACGCAATCAACAGTCCACGTTTATCCTACTGGGAGGAATGCACCGCCAGTCGTGCGTACGTGGATGTTTTATGTTTTTAAAAACCTGTGCGCAGGACACAATGAAGCAAAGTGCCCCGGTAAACAAAGCCGCCGTGTAACGAACACACGCAGATGCTGCGTTTGGTCCACCTTTGGATAAAAACTGTATCATAATGGCCACAAAGTTGCCGTATGTCATGCGCCTCTGCCCGCCCACTGTAGCCCGCACTCACCGTTCCTGATCCTGTCGTGTAGCTCCTGCTGGGATGAAACGGTCATGTAGTGCTGAGGGGAAGTGTTTACTGTCCGGGTTCATCAGCGGCTGCCTCCTGTTCTGTTACCCGCCGGTCTGCGCACCCTCACGGGCATCGGGGTGCGGGCGGGCGGTGAAAAGGTCCGATCTGCGGGGACTCATTCAGTAAGAAGCCAGAAGCAAGAACCGCCGCTTGCTCGCTCTGGCTCGCCCCCGCTTTGTTTTGACGAGATGCAAACGCGAAACCTGGACGCGTGGACGCGGCCACGAGCAGCACGTGGACGCGCGTCCGTGGTTATAGCTGTATGTAAGCGAGAGGGGATAACTCCAATGGCAACAAGAATAATGGCAGAGTTTAATTCCGGAGGGCTGATTTTATTTTTATTAAGACGCAGACTGTAAGGATTAACACACAAACCGGGGGAGACACTAACACGCAAACAGTGTGCGAACACTGCAGTGCACAGGTGTGCAGTCAGTGGTAAGAAAGGCCTTGCTTTGCAATATGGCCATAAACAGAAGATAGTAAACAGTTTCCAGCTCTGACCCAAATCCACGCAGTTTCACACAGGGAGATTCTTACCATCTGTGAGTGCAGATGCGTGTTTTCTCCGGATAACCCCCTTTTTCCGAGATGTTAAAAAATAAGGGGGGGAGGGGGGCAGTCTTGTGAGAAACTGTAAGGGATACATTTTGTTTTCTGTCTGCTGTGCAAAAATTCTGGCACTCCTAAACGTGTGGCAGAAAAATGGCTCTTGTTGGATCAAAGAGGTGCGTTATAACACGGTATTTAGCTCACATTGTTAATAAAAGGGAGATTGTATTCTCCCATACAATCCCACGAGATTTAGTGCAAACACAGACCAGCCTGATCAGCCTGCTATTCCAGCTAAAACAGGGAAAACAGGTAGAGATTCTTCTTGTATGCAAATATTGTTCCTGCAGAAATTTAATTAACTGCACAAGGAAGACTCTAAGCAACAAATGCAAAAACTTTAGCTCCTGTTAAACATTTCATTATATTAATCAAATCTCTCATAGCTACTTACATTCTTTTGCAGATCTCCTCTGAGGTCACTTTAGTGTCTGTAGTTTGCTGAAATAGAAGACTGGCGAACGGAAAATGTTCCCTGTGCAGAATCCAAACCTGTTTAACCGTTTTGTTTCCCATAAAAAAGTAGGTGGTTTGCATGATGTTGTACGCAGGTTTTGTGTGTCCATGATAGCCGATTGAGTTCTGAGGCTTGCATTATGTTTTTTATTTTGTTATAAAGCTGTTTTGCCTACAATGCTATTGTAGCCATTTGATTATTTATTTTAAAGCTTGGAATCATATATAGATAAACAGTCCACAAGGCAAACAAACCAGACAAGGGCCAGCGTAAAAGATAATATCAAAAGCAGTGAAAAGTCTCCCCTCTAATAACCACGTGTTGTGGCTGAGCAATCCTCTATTTATTATTCAAAATTAAACACTGGTTTATTATGGAATAAGGAATATAAGGATTGCAAGGATTGTGAGGTCAAAGAATGTGCATCTAGCCACATCCTACAGGTAGCATCACCTGCCTTTGTCTCCTCTGCACACCAGTTCCCGTCATTAGATGGGGCATACTCAAACAAAAATAATATTAGATACTTATAGGCACCTTACAATACAATATGCATTTACGCCCACATTTTCTATCTCGGGCCCTCTGAGAGCAAATATAACTTTCATGGCGCATCGTTTATGTTTCAGGTGGATGTATATTTTTTTAAGCTATCATAAATAAAATAAAATTGTTTATTCTGCCTTTAAAATATATAAGTTAATAATTAAATTGTACGTGTAAACCCAGCAACTCCTAGATTTCAGTTAGTAGTTTATTTTCCAATAGACGTGAAGGCACCATAAGCTCCTCCTCCGGTAGTCCGAGCGGGAAGTTCAGAAAGATGGCTGCCTGTTTGAAATAATATTCGTATTTTTTGCAGCTCATTCAACACAGAAGGCACTTTAGAGGAACTGTAACCGGCTAGGTTGTATCCACTGACTTCTATCGGGTGTCAGGCTCGTCTCATGTAGTTTTATCGATAAGTGAAGCCAGCTTAGCCTCTTTTTCAGTGACATCTCCGCAGTCATGTCCAGTGAGGAGACGAGCAGCTGTGCGTCCAGGTGCTTCGGACAGGTATGTGGGCTACATGAGACTTCTTTAAAGGTTTACTGAGGGGAAAAAAGCTAATTGCTCTAAATGGGACACTGGTGTGTTAAGTTAAATTAGTATGATAAAGCACATCTGTTTTTGCTTCCAGTCCCACAGCTGATAAAGTTGTGATTGAAACGGGTTGAAGCACAATGTGTGTCAGTCTGAATGTCTGTGACTGGACACTAGAGGGGACCGAGTTTATTTATGTAGTAGAGTATCATAGTTTTGTATTTTCTACAAAGTTTTTAATTTCTTTTGAAAGTTTAGTTTTTATTGTTCTTCAGGTCCTCCTTCACTACACCCCAAACCCTCCACTGCGGTCTTTCCTCTTTTCCTCCTGTTTGGCAGCTCCATCTTCAGCATCCTTGGTCCAATATATCCACCATCCGTCCTCTGCACACGTCAAACCGTTTCTAACCTGAGATGTCGCTCTGATGTACTCATTTCTAATCCTGTCTATTCTTGGTCAAGCCCAATGAAAATCTGAGCATCTTCACCTCTGTCACCTCCAGTCACGCCTCCTGTCTTTTGTCAGTTCACCTTCTCCAAACTAAACATCGTAGCAGTTCTCACTACCATCTTCTAAACCTTTCCTTTCATTCTTGCTGCTATTCTTCTGTTAAAAATCACTCCTGCCACTCCTCTCCATGGACTCACTTTGATATAAAGAGGTCTTGAGCAGTGAAACACTCCTCTCTATTATTGTAAAGGACTTTAACTACACATTTAATCATTGGGCGATCTTAATATAGGAAGAAGAAATGCAATTTCAACAGTGTGTCTCAGTTTTTCTACATCATAAAGAAGATCCTGTCAGCCCAACTCTCAAATTGTAAGAAATAAATGTGCAAAATTACATAAAATGGTCTGGTAGCTCACTGCCTAGACTGTCCTGTAATGATAAAACAGAAACTTTTGTTAATTCACAGAAAATGCCTGGCTTCTTTAGTAGATAGCGAAAAAATATTCTTCTGTCATTTAAATGTTTTTCTATTACTTAATTACTCTGGTGTAGTATGAATGGCCGTAGGGGAGGTTTTAATCAGTGGGAACATTTTTTAAACTCATGAAAATACTGTAATAATTCCAAAATTTATGCCCTGAAAAGGAGTCTTTCCTGGGCCATTTCTGCCCCCCGGGCCTAATTTTTGACTCCCCTGCCTTATAAATTGAGGAAGTGCAATTTTTAAAATATTTACAACAGTGATTGAAATTAAAGAATACATTTAAAGAGGGAAACGGGAGCAGGAAGCTATAATACAGAAGTGTTTGAGGAATCTTAATAAGTCTGAGGGAGGAGGAGCTCTCCTGTGTCTGTGCAGTGGAGTGGAGTGTGTTTGATGGGTTGCCGATGATGGAGAGGTTTGTTCAGAGACCTCCGGTCTCTCACTGACTCACATGCCTCCAGATTCTGGGCAATGATTGATCCAGTCTTATGGATTAGTTTGTTGATCTTGCTGGCATGTCTGTTTTTGCAGAAGTCTTTCTATTTTATTATATTTTCTTTCATGTAACTAAAATAATTTTTTAACTTCCACCTTTAGTTCAGTTTTAGTTTAATATTAATAACCTTGGATTTCACCTGAAACCTGCACATCCATATTAAGTTTGATGGGATTTGCTGACCTTCCTGGAAGCCCAAAGCCTGCCGAGAACAGCTTGTACTCTGGGTGGCTTTTCAATGTCTGAAATGAAGTAGAAGTACACAAAGCATCAGTGATGAATCGCTCTTTATGTTATTAGTGTAAACCTAGCTTCCTGCACCTCCAGAGGATAATAACTGCCAGCCAGTTTCACTCAGATCATACAAATGTGACAACAATGTAAGCTTGTTTTCATTATTAATGGTATTTCCGCTGTGTGCCTAGCTGACACTGGGGTGTGTTGACAGTTTACCTACACAGCTGAGGAGTACCAGGCGGTGCAAGACGCTCTGCGACAAAAGCTGGGACCAGAGTACATCAGCACCAGAGTGGCCGGAGGAGGACAGAAGGCAGGTCTTTGTTTTCCTCTGCAGCTAGAAAAGCTGCCTGCACCTCAGACTGTGGATGTTTCTTCATTATAACATGTCATAACTTCATTTTTCAACCTCAAATAGCTACTCTGATTTCAACAGGTATGCTACATTGAAGGCCATCGTGTCATCAGCTTGGCCAATGAGATGTTTGGATACAACGGATGGTCTCACTCCATTTCCCAGCAGAACGTTGGTATGACTCGTTTCACAGCTTAGGATCCAGGTTTACCTCCTCGTGCTCAGACTAACACAAGAGACTTTATTGGCAGATTTCGTAGACCTCATCAACGGGAAGTTTTACGTCGGCGTCAGCGCGTTTGTTAAAGTGCAGCTCAAGGTTGGGTAAATGAGCCTCTTTTATTTTTCTGCCTCCCTCTCTTCCATCCATATGAGTTCATGTTGCTTTTCCTCCAGGATGGATCGTTTCATGAGGATGTTGGCTATGGAGTCAGCGAAGGACTAAAGTCGAAAGCTCTGTCACTGGAAAAGGCGAGGAAGGAAGCGGTCACTGATGGCATGAAGAGAGCTCTGAAGTATGGGAATTTACTAATATTTAAAAACATGCAGGAAATGTTATTTTATTATAATCATTAAAAAGTTTGTTTTTCTTTTTCCTATGTTTAGATGTTTTGGTAATGCTCTTGGTAACTGCATCCTGGATAAAGAATACCTCCTAGCCATTAACAAGATCCCCAGGCAGGTCAGGATCAACATTTAAAGTATAATTTTTAGTTTTCAGTCTAGTCAGTTTTTGGAAGCTGATTCTTGTCACTTCTCCTCTACACAAAGCCGCCACCTTCTCTAGATCCAGCCCGTACTAAACGTACTGAAGGTGAGCCGTCGGTGGAGAAGGCCCGGTTTGGCAGTCTGCTCCGAGAGGAGAGTCTTATATCAGCACCGGGTCCTATCAGGACACCGCTGGAGCCCAGAGTCATCAACCAGAACCAGAGTCATTCAGAAGTTCACACTCCCAATGCTGCCGACCCTGCACCTGGCACAAAGAGTGAGAACATCAGCTCCAGGTAGGAAAAGTTTCTGCTCTGATTTTCCTCATTTTCTCGACATCTCCTAATTCCTGTTGCCTTCTAATCTCTGCTGTCGACTCTGTGGATGTTGTTGTCAGGTCAGAAACACACACAGACCCCAAACAGCTGAGAAAACTCCGACAGCAGCAGCTTCAGCAGAAGTTCAGGAGAGAGATGGAGGCCAAGAAGCTGCAGCAGAAGCAAGACCGAGCCAAATCTGAGGAGGCAGAGGTCACTGTAGGACAAGGATCACGGGAAGGTAGAGAGATGATTTTGATTTTCTTGTATCGGTTTAGTTTTTATTGTTATGTTGTCGTCAGAGGCAGGATTTACGATTACGATTTTAATTTCCTTTTTAAGTCTAGTTTGTAGTTTTAGTTGGTTACAGTTTTTAGGTGTAGTTATTTAACTCTAATAGCCTTGGTATAGAGTGATTACAAACTGTTAAAATGCGCTAATCAGTTTTTATACTTTATTAGAGGGGAGAGATTCAAAGTAATACAGCAACACTATGGTTTGGGGTAGATTTCTACTCCGAGATGGAAGAAAAAGTTGTCAAAATAATCTCACAAAAATAGTTTAACATGTCTTGCAGTCTGATTTGGCTCCCACAGTTTGAAACATCCTATTTGGTTTTCCTTTTTCTGCCATAAAGGGGTTCCTATCTTTGCAGGCTCTGAAGCTGAACTCAGGAAATCCACCAGCAGCAGAGACGTCTATTTAGCAGGTGCTGTAAAGACTCCACATACTTGGACTGTGTTATGAGGAGGCCTGCATCTCATTTCCAGTTGGTCTTGCTGTGCAGATGACCCTGAGCTCTGGGATTTCACTCTTTATGGGATTGAGGATCTGGATGTCCCTGCGGGTGCCCCTTCACCCAGAGGACCCCGGCCCAGCACGCCTGGGAATCACCAGATGCAGACGCGCAGTAAAACTCCTCAGAGGACCGCGGACAGGCCACCAGAGGCCCCGCCGAACAGCAGAGGACAGGACCAGGCTCAGTACAGACCTCAGCAGCAGAACCAGTATCAGGGCAGACCAGGTGAGTCAGATCAGTCAGTGAATGAGCTTCAGTGCTAAATTCTGTCTGAAACTCACTTCTCCAATTTTCAGGTGAAGCCTCGAGTCCGTACAGACAAGGACAGTTCATGAAAAAACGCAGGCTGGACACCTGACATCCCAGCCACTATTTCACTTTGTACATTTGAAATTGTAAAGAATTGCTGCTTTATATACATTTGGATAAATGTTTTCTGATTTTGTTAAAAAATAAAAACATAACCAAAGTAGGAATTCTACCAGATTTATTTGAAAAGGTGAAATTTAATTTCAGATGAAACAAAGAAATGAGACTTTTGATACATAACTTCTTAATTATCTTTAGAATGTGGCCTTTTGTTTATATTGAAAAATTATGACTTTGTTTAAAAACAAAACCATCAAACCTGTACATAACAAAAAATAACCTTGATCTAATTTTTGACAAACACACACATAAACGTACCTTTTACCTGATTTATCTTTTATTTTTTTTAAGTTTTGTACAATGTGAAAAACATACACAAAACAGACATTGGATCACAGGAAGTCAGTAAGGAGGGATCAGAAATAAGAGTATAACTGCGTGTCAGTAGGCTCAAACAGTACTGTAGAGATCTGTGATAATTACTGATATAGCAGAGTAGCATACGGATATTAACTTCTTGTGGGGAGCTTGTGCTGTACAGTGGTGCACTGGCTGCCATTTGTAAGATTAAACACCAGTAAAGCCGGCATGCAGAACTCATACGCTGATAGTCTCATACTGAAGTTGTGCCTGTGATATTAATGAATAGCAATTGAGCAGATCAACACTCATAAAAAGGCAAATAATAAAAAACAAAACAAATAATCCAATATCAAAAACATTGAAATCCGTAACAACCCTCATCAGCATGCAAATGTGTCCAATACCCCTCAGTCCCTACAAAACTTTGAACATTGCATATTCTGCATTGCAGTAACTTATTTTTTTCTCTAGAGAAGTTCAACTATTCATTCAATCTACAAGCAGGCAAAAAAACCAAAAATCACGATGACAGCATGGCACTCGTGTGAGGTGGCGAGATAGAAGTCGGGTTAGCGCGACAGCGTTTTAAACCTTTGCGCAGCTCACTCGCTGCCCAAACAAGTTCTTCTATGAAAAAGGTTTAATGATAAATCTGGAAAAACAAATACCGGCCAAACCCGCGTACACGTGTGCCAAATACAAATACACAGCTGATCGAACAACCAACACAAAGGTAACTGTAGAGAGGAAAGAAACTGTCCACTTTACTCAGTGTGCTCTTTGTCCTGCGTGCGGCACCTACCTCAGTTTTGCATGCTCTGAGCTGGCTGCGTCTGAGGGTGTTTAAACTGTATACTGGTTTACTAAACTGGTTTTCTGCAGTACAGTCACAGATACAGGACTGGATGGATCTGGAACTTCTCATTAGTGAGGATGCAAGGCACTAAAGTGTTCCTCATGTTTACAGGTTAGAGTGCATGTGCAATTAGAATGGGTCACAACGAGCGTACTCTAGTGAGAGCAAACTGAAAGCATTTACCTCACAATTATATTTACAATAAGAAAAAAAGCTGAAAAAAGGAGGGGGGGCAGGGCAGTCATAAAGAGACAAGCTTAATAAACTGCAGGAATTTTCCTGCATGGTGAGTATGATACCAATAACAACCCTGCAATTGCACTTTTTTTTAATATTTCTTTACATGTTGTTTAACAACCTTTAATAATAATTACAGTGAAACAACATCAAAATTTGATGGCTGAATACAAGTCCATAAAGAACGTTGTTGTTTATTAAATACGCGCATACAAAAAACAGACCACAGAAAGAGAGAACCCCAGACACTTGTGATTTCAGAGGCCACAGCTAGATGTTATGGGTAGAAATATTTTGGGACGTATGAGTTTAGTAACAAGCTGTTTATACACGTACTGTGCACCATCTGAGTAGAAAAGAAAAATGGGTTAAGAAGTGGTCTCGCTCCCCTCAAGAGTGTGAAACCCTCCTCAAATACTATCCTGACAAAACTCTTACTTTGTATGATATGATAAGCAGATTCTGAAAGGGGGGGGGGGGGGGGGGCCCCCCCCTCCCC
>VUQG01008060.1:17445-45356 GCA_015106755.1 Etia nguti
GCTTAAATGGGGATTAAGGGGGGGGGGGGGGGGGGGGGGGTCACCCTGCTAACACCTAATACTCAGATTGTGATCTACAGCAGCATTACCTCTTCAGTTCTCTGAATGGTGGTCAACATCAGGACCACATGTTATTATCTTGCAGATCCACTCGCATGAATAAATCAGTATAAGAAATCTGTATGATAGACAACTTGAGTCACATGACACCAGACTTTCACAGAGACATAAATATGTTTAACATAGAATCATAACCCAGTGAAGAAATGTCTATGTACAAAGCCAATGTTTCAATGTGTTTCTTTTAGATTAAGGCCACAGTTACAAGGGGCAGTTTGTCTATTTTGCTATTATTGCATTTTTATTGGGATGTAGTCATACTGCTACCCTCCAACACACTCCTAACTTTCCAAGTCTTTCTTCTCCTAACCATCATTCACAGTACTTATCTATCAGGGACAAACCAACTATCCCACTCTCTGTACACTCACATTCTCTCCTCCTCCTTAAAAGACAACTTAACCTACCCTCCAAACCCATCCCAACCAGTTCGATGTATAGTCTGTCTGTGTGAACATGGATTTCTGTGGTGGACTACTGGAACCATCTTCAGTCCCAGCTCAGCTTAAAGTCCAGACAAATAAGGATATGAACCACAATCCCTCACCAAGTTCTCCCCTTCAAAGATCGGCTCTCCAGCAACATCTTTGGCTGCTGTTCGTTGTGCCTTTGGGCCAATATGTCACAGCTCGTTTCCACAGCTAATGGCAGGATAAGTGTGAGACTTTTTGTGCTGTGGGTGTGTATTGCACTTTCCCTCCAATTGCCAGACAGACTTTGATCTGCCTGAACCACACAGGTCAGCTGTTAAAGAAAAAAACATACACAATGATAAAAGTTAAAAATAAAATGCACAATACCAAGCCAGTTAGCCAGTAAGCCGCAAAGAGAGGCTGTGATCTCGGTCTACGACTGTCTGGTCCCCTCTGCCCTGTGTGGCCCTTCATCTCAGCCTCAATCAGGGCTCAGACTGGGTTACGTAGGCCTCAGGTTGGACCCTCCAGGGTTGACTGATTTTTGGGGGGCTGATGTAGTTCCCACTTGGTAACCTTGGTGCAGAGATACTGGAGCTGTTGTAGATGGCTGGTACTGTGTTAGTGGCTGTCCCGGGTTAACCATATTAATCTGGCATGTGGGTGTGGGTCCTGCCCACTGAGGAGCACTGTACGGGACTGAAGTGTATCCGTACCCCGGGGCAACTGGACCCAGGGAGCCTTTGCGAGGCCCCAAAGAAGCAGAGGGATTGGTTGGGTTGGGGAGGTGAGTGGACGTGGTGTTGGAATGTGAGGGATGTGGTGGGCCGAGATAGCCTGGAGCTGAGAATTTACGGCCAATGTTGGCTGGAAGGATGATCTGTATTTTTAAAGAAAAATTGTTATTGTTCAATATGCAAGATTAGTACTAAAAAAAGTATACATTAAAACATAGTCATGAAATACTTTGACTTTTTTTTTTCTTTTCTAATATTCAAAGAACACCAAATGCTTACATCAAGTCCCAACCCTCCCTGTGCTCCAGTTTTAGGGCCTCTCTTCCCCTGGGAGTGGCTGATGGCATCCCTGGCCCAGTTATCCACCAGTTGGTGCAGGTCGTCAGTGAAGGTGCCCTTACCCTTCTGGGTGTTAGAGCCAGCAGGAGGGGCTCCAGTGGCCTGGGACAGGGAAGAACACTCAGCCTGCAAGTGGCCTGAACCATTTGTGGAGCTGATTCCACTTGATCCTGAATATACAGACAAGATGCATCAGATGTGCACTAGAAAATTCAGTTTACATCATGGAAGTCAAATGAAGCAGCTGATTGTTAAAAGCTGGAGTTGCATATACCTGTGGAGCAATTGCTGAGGCTTGGCATGGATGGAGAGGATGTGAGCTGTGACCGTGTTACAGACTCTGCTGCAATTTCCGAGGTCTCTGTTACTGAGGCTGAACTTTGCTTTGGAGGGGACTCTGAACCTTGGCTCTGAGCTGAAGACCACAATACAGATTAAAATCAATATTTAAACAAGAGAACACTGAAATACTCAAAAAAAAAAAGAAAGAACAAATAACAAGAAACAGATTGTGTGTCATATTACCTGAGTGTACAGGGCTGGGCTGTCCACTACTGCGAGCAGATTTGTGACTTTTGCTTTTTAGCCTTCGTCGTCCTCCAGGCATGGCCACAGCAGGGGAGAGAACAGAAGGAGGAGGAGTTTTTCCCATGCGAGTGAACAGGCCCTCTATCTCCTCTTTCTGGCGAGCCTGCAAGGCCTGAATTTCCATCATGTGTCTGAGGAGAGACAGAAAATTAAAGCCAAATTTCCCCTGAGCTGTGAAGCAAAGTTTACATAAGACAGGACAACAAATATGTAACATACTTCTCCCTCAGACGGCTGATTTCCTTTTGCAAGGCTTCATCTTCAGTCTCCGAGTCATCATCATTCCCACTACTATAATGTGGATGTGTGACATGAGAATCAGAAGTTGAGGATGATGGTCCATTCTGCATGCTGCAGTCATGTGTTGAACTGGAGCTAGCTGCTGGAGCAGGGGTCACTGGGTTAAAAAAATAAAAATAAAATAAAGGTCATTACTGTGTTATAATAGGTTAATCTCATTATCAATTGGTGTGATTAAAATAACGGATTATTAACGTCAGTAGCTATATAACTTAATTTAACACTTTTTTGTGAACCTGCCGCACACCTGTGACTGAAAATCGTCCCACTTTAGAGCCAATGGCAGGGGTTGGCTCAGATGTCGCACTGGTGCTCGTGGACACTATGAAGCGCCCGATAGTGGTGGGCTGACCCTCAGAAACAGAAGAACCCCCATCGACAGCATTAACTTCAGTGAGTCCTTTAGGCAGAGGAGATGATCGGTGAAAGGTATTTTCTGGACTGGAGGGAGAGGAGGAGGTGGAAGAAGAAGAAGAGGAGGAGGACGTTGAGGAGGACGTTGAGGACGGCGTCAGGGAAGAGGATGAAATGACACTGGACGGATCTTGAGCACTGCTGGTTGCACCATCGGCAGCAGTAGAGACCTGAGTATGAAGGAAGAGATCATTTTAATAAACTGAGCTTGGGGTTTTATGGGGTTTAAGCTTCTAATAATGAATTAAGCACATTAATTTAAGCTGTAACTAAAACTTACTTGGAAACGTCCAACAATGACACCATTGCCTCCCTGAACCGTCTCTGGACTTAAAGCTCTTCTCAACTGGGCATCCAAATTATCCAGGGGTTGCTGTGGCTGCACACAAGATATAAGGAACACTTTAAGTAGTACATCAGTACCCTACTCTAGTTAAAAAAAAATCAAAAAAATCAACAGAACTAATGGCACAGGAATCATTGCAGAGACAATGTAGCCCTAACCTGACTTGGTCCAGGAAATGGGGGCACATCAGACGAAGGTGTAGAAATTTGGTCAAACCCCCCAGGTAAAGTCTGAATCGGTATGGAAAATTAAAGCATAGTTGTTATGACACATCATCAGAATAAAACAGTGAGTGATTTATTTTTGGATGATGCATTATTCATTAACCTGTGCTCTGGGCTTCGTTGGAGGAGTCTGGGCATGTCCTGCCCCGGTTACAATCTGCCCTGGAGTGGTTGTCGGGCCCAGAACACTTTGTGCCCCAGAGGTGAGGGGAAGATTAGAAGGGGGCACAGGGGCAGGTCCGGGTGGAGGGGAAGAAGTCCCAGTGGGAGGAGAGGAGGTCCCTGCATTCTGACTGGAATCCAGTGCTGGGGAGGCAGAGCTCTGGTCTTTAAAAAGAGACCGCAGCTTCTGTTCAAGGGCATGGATGTCATCTCTGCCAGCGGTCTTGGTCTGAATCTCAGCCCCTTCTGACTCCACTGGCTGCTGCTGGACTTGGCTTTGGTTGGTGGGAAGTGGGGGCTGGGTGGCTGCATTCTGTGGTGCATGATTGGACGAATTCACCGGCTGAGAACATGCAACAGCACTATTAAATGGCTGCTGCTCTGGTGCAGGAACACTTCCAGTAGTACTGGATGAGCCAGAGGAGACAGAACTAGTGCTCAGCTGAGATCCAGGTACTGCAGGGACAGAGGGCTGTGTAGATGGAGGAGAAACAGAGGAAGATGGAGGAGGGACGTTAGCAGCTATTGGATACTGTGAAGGGGTCGTTTCATGGGAGGACTGAGGTGGTGGACTGCAGTCACTCCCTACAGTTTGGGGTGGCACAGACACTGGTGGAGGGGAAACCCTCCCAGGTGAAGCTGACGAAGGTGGCGACGATGCTGCACCAGACTTCAGAGAAGGAAATGTGGGAGTTGTGGTGGAAGCTACAGACTCGAGAGAAGTTGTGATATTGTTAGAGCTTGGGACAGCCTCGGAGTGGGGAGTGACTGGTTCTTGCTCAGCAGCAGAGGCATCAAATGTTTTGCCTTTCTGTATACGAGTCTGCTTTATTTCATTAAAGGCCTGCTGGAGAGTCGCTGATGGAGCAGAGAGAGAAAGGCCCAATGACGCCAAAGGAGCTAAAAAAAAAAGAAAGAAAGAAAAAAAAGAGGATGAATTGTATACAAAAAAAACGTTTAAACCAGAAGCTACAAATAAATAAATAAACTTCTTTCACCTGTAGCAGGCTCTTCTCCAACTGAGGTATTGGTTGAAGCGCCTCCAAAGAACTGCTCTCTGAGTCGAGACTCTGGCACTGGGCTGACGATGAACCTACGTCCTGCTGAATGCACCACCTGGGCTGTAGTGCTGGGGGAAATACCTGGGAGGGGGGGGGGGTCCAAATATGAGTGTAAGGTCAAAAAAGAAAAGAAAAAAAACAATTGAACAAAGCTATATTTCTGACAAGTTTACTTACCTGGTAGCATGGGAACAGACAACTCAGGTTGTTGTTGAAGGTCGCTCATCTGCAAAGAGAAAGAATCATAGCGAGGGTTAGCAGGCAGTCGTAGTCATTTACCTAACAGGAGACGTGTAATGAATAAATACCTGAGGAAAGCTGTCCTTCATGCCCTCTCCTTTCTCATCAGCCATTTCTATGACCTCGCGGACTTGCTCAACGAATGATTCTCGCTCAGTCTCCAAAATGAACTCACTTTCAACCTGGAAGAGAAAAAAAAAAGTTCAATAGCGCTGAATAAACTATGTGAATATCCAACTTTATGCTTCATTATGTGTGTGTGTATATATTTTTATTTATTTATTTTTCTTTCTTCAATCTTTTGAGTGACAACTAAAGAAGCACTACTACCATAATCTGGGCAATTTCTTCTGGATTATCTCCATCAAGATCAAATCTGAAGGTCACCATCTTCCTGTTGTGTGTTTCCAGCTGGCACTCTGCTACTCTGTCTCCCATATTAGAGACCTGCAAAACATTTACTTACGTTAAAACTGTTCAGTGACAAAGAGCTTAAAAAAAAAAAAAGAATAGAAACATACTCATTAGTTAAAATTCTTACGCTAAGAACATTTAGCTTGGCTTTTGCAGTCTTCTCATGGCGAGAGCGACTGCGTACAGATCGCCGCTGTTGCCGCTTCAGCGAGCGGCCCTCATGGCGGCCTCCTGATGTAGAGCCATCATTGCCATCACTAAGACCCGAAGCTGCATCTGACGGACAGCTAAAACACACAAATCCATAAAAGAAAGGTTTTACAAGCTGCACAGTGCTGAGAAAACCAGACTTTTTAAAAATAACTTGCATCATACCTATCAACACACGGTGGTGCTAGGGAAGAGGATCCCACTGGCTGCTCCACTGGTGCGGACTGAGGAACACTCACAGGAGCCTGACACACAGGAAACATTAAGAAATCAAACACTTCACCTCAAAAGCAGGTTCTAGTGCTGTTTGCCACAACACAATTTTGAAGGGGTTACACAGCATCAACTGTACACCAATTTAAACCATATCATCCACTAGATGGAGCTCTTTAATCTGGTGAAACATGCAACTGGCAGTTGCAAGAGACTCCATTTTTTAGCTTTCAGGTGGAGTGTAAATACTGCTGTGATATGGAGCTTTTATATCAGCTCCTATCTGAATGCAGCCCTTTGTCATTGCCGTGTTTATATGGACATTAATTATGTTTAATCCCACTTCCAGCTAGGGCTATGCGATATGACGAAATATATCGGATGACGATATGAAAACATCTATCGTTTCATATTACACTCTATCGTTTGTTTCATGGTGTCGCAAAATACACCGTTTACGGCAATATTTTTTTTTCCTCTTCTACCACCTACGCAAGAATCATGTGATAGAGTATGGAGAGAGAAGCGGATGAGAAGCAAAAAAGAGCCATCAGGTGCTCAAAATAAACCTTAGACTCAAACGTTAGAACAGGCTTTTCCCCGCAGCACGCCATGTAAGAAATACAAAAAAAATAAATAAATAAATAAATAAATTTTTAAAAAGCGGCCGTTACAACTTAAATCTAAAAATATATAGTTTCATGCATCGGTCAAAACACTCGACTCCAGGTACACGACGCCCAGCTGAAAACACTTCACACAAGTCAGTTTGCCTGAGATTCACACAATTTACAGAAAATGCACTATTTTCCGATATATATCGTTACCGGGATGAGAAATATCTTATATCGGGATATGAGATTTTGGTCATATTGCACAGCCTTACTTCCAGCCCTGGAAATAGTCACAATACTATTTTAGACCAATAGAAGTTTTTCATAGATTACTATATACCCCTGTACTGCTTTCATGGAAGATTTAGAGCTTCATAAAAGATTTCAGCTTTCAGAACCTTAATCTGAAGTTGTATTGTTTCTGGTCAGCAACCATGGAGACAAACACTATTTTAAGCCCTCATATTTCTCCAGATATTTACATTTGTTCTTGATTTGGTGATGGAGACAAAAGTTGTGGTGCTTCATTAAGCAACACCCTACTATGGCAGAAACTACATGAATTTACAACAACAACAAAAAATACAAATAAAAAAAAAAGACTGGAAAGAAAATGCACACAGAACATTTAAAGGAACAGGGACTAGGTCTGAACCAAATGGTTCATGCCTGACCAAGAAACACCAGCATACACAAGTCAGAGTACCTGCACAACAGAAAGGCATGAGGCCTGATAGAGGAAGTATAGGTGCTCTGCGTTGAGTGGTGGAGACAGGATAGGAGTACTTGGATCATTGGCCCAAGACTATGAGTCATGCAAAATAAGAAACATGCAAAGGAGGAGAATTGTTTTTGTTTTGGGGTTTGTTTGGGTTTTTTTTGGGGGGGGGGGTAATTAGAGGATTCAGAGAGAAGGAAGAAAAAGCACAAGAAAAAAAAGAAAAACACATAAAAAAAAATGGACAGAATCACATTTATAGTGTAGTTTGGTGAAGCAAACAGGACACGTTAGAATGCGTCTTAAAATAAGTGAGTTGATGCATGTTAAATGGCAGCAAGGGAGGCAAAAATCACCTGTAAATGCTGAGCTCCTGTCTGTGCCTGTGATTGTACAGAGCTCTGTGGAGTACTGATGCTCTCTGGCGGCTGCTGCTGCTGCTGCGGGTGAGGAGATGGGGCCATTGTCGATTGTTGGGGGGGAATCTAAATGAACAGATCACATAATGAAAAGGGGGAAGAAACAGGATTTAAAAAGGTAGGTTGAGATAAAAGCTGATACCATCAGACTGGCATTTAGGCAACTTCCTGAAAGTCTGGTTTCTCTACAATCTAAATCTTTCAGAGATTTCCTTTGGGCTCTTTTGGTGAGTGACATGTACTTACCTGCTAAGTAACATAGCTGTATGAATCAGGCAGCTGTGTGTTATTTGCCACCACTGAGGTGTGGATTAATCAAATTCAACTCTAAAGTGAGTTTTGCAGACATGGTAAAGGTCAATTATTTCACATTAATTTTTCTCTAAAAACCCACTACATTAACCCTACCAGAGCCTGGCATACAGACCAGTACTGACAATAAGTGCATTTGTTTTCCGTAACAAGTTGTCTGAAATACTGTGGGTGTATTGTATTTATCTACCTGAGGGGGAAGCGATGATTGGTAGTAAACTCCATACTATAAGAAACAAAACATAGCAAAGTGTAAGAGTAGAAAACCCAAGAAAAGAAAAGAGACTTAAAGGAAAAAAAAGATCAGGCCAGGAAACTCTGAGCACTGCTTTCACAGCCACCCAACCAAAGAATATAGGCTTTAAAGTTTAACTTCACACAATGTGAGTATCTTGTTTTTGCTGACTCTGACAGGTTGAAGTTCAGATTTGCAGGTGTGATACAGAAGTGTGTCCAGGGTGTTATGTAGAACCTGATATTAACAGCTTTTATGGAGGATATCAGTGAAGCAAGAGTTTTCATTTAGCGTGAAGTTACTCTTCAAAGACATTTAGACATGCACTAACAGATATATACCTGTGCAGGTGTCACTGGGACAGACTGGTTGGTATTTGGAACAGGAACAACTTCAGACTGACCACCCTGCAAAAGATAAAACCACATGTTTTAAAAATTAGAAAAGCCTGGGACCCTAAACCGAATCATGAATACATGCATATGAATTCTAGACACACTGCAGGTAGACCATGTGATGGCCGTCTATACGGAATGGGGAAAAGTACATTCAGCAGTGGTGAGGGCAACAACAACAACAAAAAAAGGCTCATTTGGGATATGGGAAAAATAGGTAATCAATAAATAGAACCCCAATCTGCAACTTAAAAATTTGGTTTAAAATACAGACAATTTTCCAAAACAAAATCACCCACAACACACAATATTATGCACTAATGTCTCACCACTGCCAGCTGCTGTTGTTGCTGCGTTTGATCACTCTGTGCCTGACTGGTGGGAGAGCTGTAGGATACTCCAGACTGAGAAGGCTGAGCCTCAGAAACAACAGAGGAACCTGCTAGTCTATCTCCCATGTCCCAAGCTGTGAAAAAGGAACAAATATTTTAATTTATGAAGACTCAAGATTGTAGAATTATTTAAAGAAACATGTTTTAGCCATTTTAACCATTTAGCCATAGGGCAGGGATAGCTCAGTAGGTAAAGTGTTGGCCCCGTGATCGGAAGGTCAGGGGTACGATTCCCCTGAACGGCTACCCTGAGGTACCCCTGAGCAAGGTACCGTCCCTACACACTGCTCCCCGGGCGCCCAATGGCAGCCCACTGCTTCACTGAGTGAATGGGTTAAATGCAGAGAGGAATTTCCCCACGGGGATCAATAAAGTATACATTAATTAATTAATTTTCCCTTAAACAACAGCTTCAGAATATGTTTTAGTAAATTAACTTAACAGAGGATAGCACTTTTTTTCTTTTACATTTCCCTCCTCTCCGCTCCAATACCTGTTCATGCACCATGCATCTCCCGAGAAACATGCAAAACACTTTAAGGCATGAGAAATACTGCATTTTTAAAATAGTACAACTAGTATATGTAGTGCGTGCGCAGGGGAAATACAATACTATTCTGAGCTCTTGAAAAAAATTATTGCTAGGTATGCTGTGAAATTATGGTTATGTACAGGCTCTGAAGCAGGGGAATGGTGCAAGAAGGTGTGACTGCATGGAGTCAAGAGGAAGCAGGAGAGCAAGTGGGCTACCAAATAAGGTAAAGGCTAGCAAAACCAGACTGGTTATTATTCTTCTTTTATTTTCAGCTAAACAAAAAAAACACACACACCAGCACCTTTCTGGTTTTTGGGGGGTTTTTTTTGGGGGGGGGGTTGCTGGACTCAGTTTTCATACTCAATATTTCTTTTCAATGGACTGAAGTGTTAAGTGTTGTTACTATAAATCATCTTTGATACATACCACCTCCAGTGTGCTGCAGCTGTTGGTCACTCTCGGGCTCTTCGGACTCTGGCTGAATGGCAGCTACGCTCTGATTCGGTACCGGGATTTGCCCAGTTGACTGGGGAACATAAGAAACGCCCTGCAATTGAGGAGTGTTGTAGTTAGAAGTCTGAAGGCTCTGTTGAGCTGCTGGTTGGACAGACATCTGTGAGCTGTGTTGGTTAGGCTGTGGAGGCATGTAAGATGCATGCTGTGAAACGGGCTGTGACTGAAGCACCTCCATGCCAGACTGTTGGCCTGTTTGCTGTGGGGGCTGTGATTGCTGTTCTTCTTCAAGCCTTCTCTTCTCCTGATCTTCTCTGACCTTTAAAGACAGGAGATCACACAGAAAATCACATTAAATCCCCCCCACCTTGAAAACACTGAAGCATATTACATACATCATGTGACCGAGATTTTAAAAAATCTAACAAAATCATTCACGTAAACAGTGACCATAACAGTAGATGGGCTACAATCATACCTGCTTCCGCTGAGCCCTCTTAAGATTGATTAGAGAAACTCTGTCTTTTATGGCTTTCGCGATGGTCTTGTGGTCACCTTCACACACATAACCAGAGTCAACCTATAACAAAAATGTGACAAAAAGTTCATCGGTAAACATTTAAAAACTGCAAACAAACATATTCTTTGTCATGCACCAACACAGTTAATCTGCCTAGAACATTAAAGCTCAATTCACCATTTCCTGAGCCACATCTTCCGGAACATCTTTGATGAGGTCAAAAGAAAACTCAATGGCTTCGTTGTCTTTGTACTTCCCCTTGAGTTTTTTTACATCCTCAATTCTCAACCACAGCTTAATAGCTTGCATTTCTCCATCCTCCTCTTCTGCCAGCTCCACACGCACGCCTGTATCCTCCTGGAAGAAGGCATGGTTCAGCAAGTCCTTGATCGAGTACCTAGACAAATGGAACAAGCAGTGAGCAAAAAGACATTTTTGTAGTGAGGCAGACCACCCTGAACTTGCTCAGTGTAATATTCTTTAGTAAGAGACCTCTCATCCTTGTTCTGACGAATACATCCCTCGATGATCTCCTTCACTTCAGGAATGGCCACCTTGTCAAAGCTGCCTGGCTTCACCCCCTAAAGGAAACACAGAACTCTGAATGAGATTGATTGTCTTCACCTCATCTTTTCTTATACTGGATAATGCCCCATACCTTGTTGTGTTTTTCAGCTCAGAGACCTGATATCACTACCAAAAACAGTTGGCATTTGAAGTGACAAACATCTTAACCCAACTTCCCCTTTCACTTTTGACAAATAATGTGAAGAGGGAGAAATTCTTTCTGCCTGGAAAGTTTAAAGAACCCCGTTTGGAATTTTCAACAACAGCTTTTAATAATGGATCTTTTATTTTCTTTTTTCCATTTCAAAATTTAAAAAAAAAAAAAAAAATTCTTGAAATGTCATCCAATCCTTCCTCATTGATAAATTCCAAATTTAAGTTACACAAGTTATACATCCCACATTCCATTTGTGTCTTATACACAATACACTTAGTATTATATGCAACGTAGGTGTACAATCTCAACACTGGTGCGAGATGCCTGCTGGGCAAGCAATAGCTTTTAAAATATTTCTAATGTCATACTGCTAGCCTGCAGAATCACTTGCCTTTAAGCTCTGAATTTAGCTGAGCTCAGAGAAACCTTTCCCTTTTTAAAGGAGAGCATGAACATGCACATACTTTAATATGTTCAGAGAAGGTCAAACATCAAAAAATAGAGGGTACTGACCAAGACGCACTTTTGAGTGGAAGGGGAAATATAAGTGGTTGGAAGAAACAGTGCATAAGAAAGTAATGGGCGGCTGATGAGAGGCAATGAATTGAAGCCATGACAAATGAAAGTGCTGGAAAATTTAAGACTGAACTGAGCAGTTGAGCTAAAAGCGAGAAAAAAACCCAAAACAAAAAAAAAAACAAAAACAGTCAATTTTTCCTGGAGTTAACAATACAGCCAGAGCATGTGACACTATATCCTTAAAAGCTTTTATAACTCCAATGACTCAACTTAGCACAGGGGTAAATGTCAAAGAACATGCTCTGTTCAACTGCGTGGAAAGACTATTTTTATTTTGTGGTTAATGATAAACTGAAGGTATTGCTATAGACTTCAAAAGAAATTTTATAGCTAGCACTCTCAGAATGAGTTCACTTGCTTTATCTCCAAGTATCCGGTGATTGCAAGAAAATGAACCATAGGTGATTGTGGATTGCAGTCTATTAGTATGATCTGTATGAATAAACAAAATGTGTTTTTCCTTTTACAATCACTGCCCCTCCGGGATCATACAAGACTCATGCTGGTTCTTCAGAAAACAGCAGGTCTAAACTTGTTTAGTGTTATATTAGTCAAGTCTAATGGCTTAATTAACATACAGGAAAGAAGCAAGACAAAGGAGGATTATTAGGATTAATAGCTTTTTTTCCTGTTTAAACTTGTAGGTTCTTCAAACAGAATAAGAAGATAAATAGTACTATCAGAGCAGAAGAAATAAAAGTAATGCAAGCTAAAGACATGTCAGCAGGAACATGAAATGATTCCAGAAGTGGACATTAGCCTTCTTGGCACACAGGAAGAGGTGAAGGCAGGGCAGAGGGGTGACTGGAGGGTTGAAAAGACGACTTACGCTGGTAACTCTGCGGTAGATCTGTGCAGCATTCTGGCACTCTGAGTAAGGGTACTCTGAGGTGGCCATCTCCAGCATGCACATTCCAAAGGCATACACATCCACTGACTCGTCGTACTTCTCCTCATACATCTCAGGCGCCATGAACTCAGGGGTACCTTAAATCAAAACAACTATTCAGAACTCCCTTACTGATTGAGTGGGCTTCTCACAACCCATTGCTCCTCTGCTCCTCTAACCCATGAGGGGTTGAGGAAGAGGAGGATGAGAAGATTGACCAGCCTGTTGAAATCCCCTGGAGTAGAACCTGTGAGATGAAAGTTGGAAGAAAGAGAGGAAAAAGAAAAAAGAAAAAAGGGGGAGGAAAGCAAAAAAGAGAGAAAACAAAAAAGGAGGGAGAAGCTGGGCTCAGTTAGACTGTTGAGAAGAAGGCACGTGTTTGTCTGTGTAAGACCTTAACATGTTGGGATATACACGAGTGTAGCAGAGATAACCAATGTGCAGGACACACTTGTTAGCCTGAATAAATAACATTTGCACCATTCAAATATTATCTCTAAAATGAACCACTCAGAAACAATACCCACGCCGAAATAAAATGGAATTTGTTCAGAGTAATGCCAATTGACCCTGTAATGTAAACAGGACTAGCTATGGAAATAACTTTTGTCAAGACCTTACCTTACAGCCACAATAACATTCCCTTTTATAGTACACCCACCTTTCGATGTCTGACTTACCATTTCATCCTCTCCTGCAGGAAGAAAGTGTTATGGTCAAGGCTGAGAGAAGCAGATCCCATAGCTAGTAACAGTGCTCAACAGTGTGTCCGTGCACATAAGCCTTTTTATATTAGTAGATTATTTTATATTCAATCTCAGGTCTTACACAGAAAAACTCATTTGGTTATTTGAATGTATTTTTTTGATATTAATGCGTATGACAGCACACTGTCAGACTTACCAGGCCCATAAAAGATCATACTTACTCAATGAACAGCAGTACCCTATTCATTCCAAACAGCAGAATGGGGCACAGCTGAGGCTAGAGCCTACATTTTAAAAGCATACCCAAGACTGTGAAAGGGAAAAGAAAAAGAAAAGAAAGAAAACAAAACAAAACAAAACAAAAAAACAAAACAAAACAAAACAAAACAAAAAAAACTGCAAAATGCTGACAGAGAGAAAGTGGGGAGACACTCCCTGGACACAAAGATGGAGCAAAAAGATTCTGCAGTCCTGCAAATATTTTTAAAAACATCAAGAGACAAACACTAAAAAAATAAAATAAAATAAAAAACCTGTTGAGGCAAACCCATAGAAAGAGATGTTAAACATCACTGGTAAAACTGGCAAACAGACCACATATTTCCAAACCACAGAACAAAGACCAGTCTAAGACAGAAGCAAAGGCCATACCTTTTGCCATGGCCAGGTAAGCCTGCAAGAAGGCGCGACAACTATCATAATATTAATATTTAACAGTAGTAGAAATGTTAGGCGCTACTTACATTCAGTAGATGCCTGGAAAAAAAAAATCTCTCTTTGTGGAGAAACAGACAGAAATACTCTGTACAAAGGCCAAACTTGATAAGAAAACCTTGTGGTTATCTTCCTAAGATTACCACAGTATTTGGCCTCCTTTTGAGCTGTGGTTTGAGAGACAGCTGAAACGCTGTGGTCTGTTTTTGAACCACATCGTCAGAAAAACAAGTCAAAGAAAAATCTCTTATCTACACACCATCATTTTCCATAAAGCATGTTATCATGGCCCCAGAAAAGGTACTGTCCCATTGCAGGACAGAAAACAGAAAACCCACTGGATTCGTACCTATAACACTTTTGGCAAAGGATGCGCGTTTGAGAGTGGCCAGTCCCAGGTCTCCAATCTTGACAGACCCTGTGGGGCCTGTGATGAAAATGTTGTCACATTTAAGGTCTCTGTGGATGATTGGAGGAGCCCGAGTGTGAAGAAAGTGGAGGCCCTTCAGGATTTGTCTACACCAGCTCCGCAGCACTTTAATTTTCATCACCTTGAACCGCTTCAGATATCTACAGAAAAGCAGATCATAATATTCACTAGGGTAGAATTTCAACCTCTATATGATTACAACCATTTACAATACTACAGGAGAAAAAGGATGACAAAAAAGTAAGAGCCATTTTAGAATACCACAAACTGCTGTACTTCTGGTGACATGGAACCAGATTTCAATTGCTAATCATATAATGTGCTGGGCTGATAACGTTTGCTACCAGGCTTCACA
This sequence comes from Etia nguti, assembly GCA_015106755.1. Taxonomy (NCBI): domain Eukaryota; kingdom Metazoa; phylum Chordata; class Actinopteri; order Cichliformes; family Cichlidae; genus Etia; species Etia nguti. The sequence goes on from VUQG01008060.1 coordinate 32,218, forward strand.
TTAATGTATCAGCTGCTAACTACATAGCTTCTGTGGTTATCGGATAATTGCTAATAGTTAAAAAGCTAACACTGACATGCGGACCAGCCAAGTTAAAATTCATGAATATATAACGATTTAATACTTCAATGTCAACTACCAATCATGTGTTCAGCTGCAAGTTGTTCAGAATGCAACTGCAAGGCTTCTAACTAAGTCTTCTAAGTTCTATGTCACACCACTGCTACTTCACTTGCACTGGCTCATCAACTTCAGAGTCCACTTTAAGAATATGGTTTTGAGGTTTTCTGTTTTGATTTTTACATCTGAACTTTTACATCTATACATCAACAGTTTATCGAGGTCATGTGATTTTAAAAAGCTTATAAAAAGATAAGGACTCCTCTTTTCTCCTCTGTGTTGTTTTTAAATGTGCTTATAAATAAATAAATTGATTGATTATCTGGTTAAAAATGAAAGTTATTGATCACTATATAAGTCAATACAAGATGAACCCATCCTATCATCCTATCACAGTGTGTATACTGAATATGCCCTGCATCTACAAATTTCCTGCCAACTGTAACTCACGTTTTGAGTGTGCCAGAAGTCATGAGCTCCGTGACCAACACAATGCACTTCCTGCCTTTGGAGGGTCCTTCCCAGGAGTCGTAAAAGCGAACAATGTTGGGATGTTGCAGTCCCTTTAACATGCCAGCCTCCTCCTTAAAACGCTGCCGTTCCGACTTTGAAAGCTTACGATCCTACAAGGGACGAAAAAGGAAGATTTCACAAAGTGAGGGGAGCACCATTTATACAGATACACATGTAATTCGGGATAATAAAACGGTACAATGTATGGTGTGGTAAAAAAATTATCATTATGAACACCTGAACTCTATATCTGTTCTTTAGTGTCTGAATTCACCCATTCATACAAAGTCTAAGGAACTTGGAGCTTCCAAGCTGAATGAATGAAAACCTACAGAGACGCATTCATACAAAGTGTTTCTTAATCCACTAGAAGTTTAACTAAGAAAAGGTTTTCAACATGCATTTAATTTTTCGAAAATTTCACATATGCTTTGATAAAAGGAAAGATACAGTAGGACATAGGAATGTGGCTGCCTGTTTTCTATTGAAGATGACTGCATACCAAAAAGGAACCCATCTCTCTTTGTCCTTGGGTAAAGAAAAACAAAATGCTAAAAGAGCCATTGCTCAATAAAAAGTATGGGATATCAGTATATTGAAAACAATCATTTCAAAGAAATAATGCATCAAGCTTGGCTAAAAATAAATTAAAAAAACACTTAAAATACACTTTAAAACATATAAAGTTAAAGTAAAAACTCTGTAACTTGAAATTTAAGACAGGTAGTGGGATTTAATTTATTTAAGCCCAGGGCTCCTGTTACATTCATTGAATGGCCCAAAATAACAGGGAAATAAAAACAAAAAAACAAACAAAAACATTACATCAAGTATAAGAAAATCATCTGTACTCATGTGCAGAGTAATCTTTTTTGAGAAGAAAAAACCCTGTTCCACCACTGTCAAATAGTGTTAACATGGAAAAGAAGATTGAATGATTAAATCACATTAACCAGAAATACACGATCAATATACATTATATATATATTCCATGTTATGGTTTCAGATTTTCACTGCCACACATGCAAAGATGAGAGTAACTATGGTAACTTAGTCAGTACGATAATTTAAAACGTGAACAATCACAGATAACAACGGATATAAATATAGACAATTGCACAATTCTCAGCAAAGAGTCAAGTGTCTGGCAGCTGATGAACTGTCAATGAATCATAGCAGTATGTATGTACACCTGATAGCACTGTCTGTCAAGTGTGACTTAAAATTCCATCAACTGACTGATGCATGCAGAAGGAATGACATTACATCCTCCAGTAGTTTCTGGGTATTAACAAAAAATGTTGCAGTGTAAAAAACACTTTTCTCAAGTTTCCTGATGATTGACCTACATTTATAGGCTGCATGACTACAGAGCAGTAAACCCATAGAAGTTAACCAAGCCCGGTAAAACCCTGAAGCCAAAGGCCTCCCTTGAAATCTACAGGGACTGGCTATAGGCCAGGCTGTCCAGGAAATTCAGCCCATTGTTTTAGTGGAGTGTGAGCTATTGACTGCATGTATGTGATAGCAAAAATGTTCCAGTAACTGACATCACTTGAACAAAAACATAACTGACCAAAAAAGCCTTAACAGGAGATATCTTGGATGTTTGAGGTTTGCGTAATGTCTGAGGGAAACAAATTGATAAACTGAGGGGGAAAAAAAATGTAAGGAGCAACAATTAGGAGCAAGGAAGGACAATAAATCTGGAATCACTAAAAGGAAACAGCAGTGACAGAAGATGGAAGAATTAAGGTTCCAACAACTGAAACTGCAACTGGACCAAATGACCTACTTTCCAGAGGATTTATCCATTTATCTAGCTGGACAGTAATTTCCCTCTCTGTCAAAACAGTCATGCAAAACATCAACAGCAGTATTCACAGCCTCAGAGCAACACCCAAACCTCCACCCACCCAAATATGAAACTTCCGTATGAATAAAAGCATTTGCATTGTAGGTACAAAACCACTCCTCTCTAACTCCATGGTACAGGCTTAGTAGCCTATGCTTCTGAAGGAGTGATCACCATTCCAGTCCAGAGAAAACACTAAGTGCCAATTCACAACAAGTTGTCTCAAAACATCTTATACTGTAGGGTAAAGACCCTACAATAATAGAAAGAAAGCCCGTAGGCAACCCCTTATGACCAAGCACTTGGTGACAGTGGGAAGGGAAAACTCCCTTTTAACAGGAAGAACCCTCTGGCAGAACCAGGCTCAGGGAGGGGGCAGCCATCTACCACGACCAGTGGGGTTAGAGGAAAGAAGAGAGCAGAGGGAGACCAGACTAAAAACACAGTATGAGATCATCAGCAGCGTAGGCCTATAGGAACATCACTAGGAGGGGGGGAGTTCAGGGTCATTTGATCTAGCCCTGACTATACAATGTCCGGACTTTACTGAGGTATGTTTTTTTTTGTGTTGTTGTTTTTTTTTTTTTTTTTTTAAGGCCTTTTTTTTTTTTTTTTTTTTTTTAAAAAAAAAAAAAAAAAAAAAAGGGTGGCAGTAGGTGGTGGACAGGTAAAAGGTCATTACATGCTGATGTACAAATGAAATAAAGGTACAAAGACAAAGTCTAATATTGCCTTCAAAAGGGCTACATGAAACTGCTTAAAACAAATAGGCAAAAACAAGGTCCAGTCTGGAGCCAGCATGCTACAAGCCTGCCACAACTGTGCACAGTAATCTGAGAGTAGTTTGGGTGGGGTGCAATCTTTTAAGAACAGAATAGTTTGCAGTTAAGATCAAATTCAACTTGCTTGAAATCCCCCTAGCTCACTTTATAGGCACACAAAATTGATCGGTCTAGAAAACTCCCCACTCTAGCATGTCCTCCTACACCCCAATTGTGTCCAGTTGAAGTGAGAAGCCCTCCATCTCCACTGCATACACTGTGTACAAAGCACTGCTTCCCCTTTCTGAGGTGTTCGGGTTTTGCCAGAATTTCTGCCAACACAGAGTGAAAGTCATCCTTTATGGCCTTGCTGAATTCAAGCTCAAGTTTTTGTTTCTACAGCTGCCAAAGCTGCATTCTGTTTGGTCCGCTATTATCCGTGAGCTGATTCCAGAGAGGTACAAGGCATGTTCCTTCAGCTTGAGAATTATTTATCACAGGTTCCCACCAGAGAATTTGGTTGGTACAAGACCCTCAGCAATGGGGGTGTACAACATGGTCAGGGAGATGAAGATCTTCCACATACTCCGGGGCACACCTTTCCCTTGCTTTGTCAATGAAAGTTAAATGAAAAAGGGATGACAAAACATCACACCCTCTTTTCACTGTTACTTCAAAGAGCTCTCTGGCCTGTGTCATGTCTTGCTCACACTGTCACTGGGAAAGTACCCAACTGTCTCCAGAAATCCTGTGCAGAGAGGTCAACTGAAATGGTGTCAAAATAACTCTTTCATTGTTGAGTGACTTTGTGTCAACGGGAACTTTAAACAATTTATCTACCCCCTTATATTTAGTTGCCTGTAGGATATTTACAAATTAAATAGAATTCTTTGAACAGGCAATTAAATAAATATTCTTGGGTCAAAATTAGTGACTGAAAAGATAAAGACAACAGCAGCAGTGATATCAGACAGGGACTGTCCAAACAGCAATAACCCACCAAGACAAACTGAAAACAATGGAAAAACTAAAATGACCAGCATAAACTACACTAAAATATCAATGTCTTCCAGAATAACAATTCCTAGTACGTTTAATTATTCTGGATGTAGTTACTGACTCTTTTATTCTACTTGTACCTAATCAGTTTTATCATAGTAATAGCACAACATAGCTCTTTCAATTTGATTACTGAATATGCATAAGTGTATCTTCTGAGATTTATGGAAGAATAACAGTATGTTGAGTGATGATTTTAGTTTAAAGGTGTTTGAAGCGATGTGAATTACTATAAAGGCCAGTTAACTACAGTATCTCAAAAGCAGAGTAGAAAATGCTGCTTCGAGGCAAAGGCCGGCATAAATAACCTAACATGCCTAAAAATAGACAAAGGAAAAAATGCTTACGATAATGCCGAGGATCGGCTCTATCGGGTCCCTACTCTGACGCTGACACTAAGGTCTAGATGGAGCCCTCTGGCTAAGATGTGGCAAACAGCTGAAAGCCAAGAAACCATGTTAAAAAGTGTCACTGTTCGCTATTTAGTAGCATTAAATGCAGTATCTATAGAAATATTTGGTATTCTCCTGACAACATAACGTGACAGCGAGATCAAAGATCACTGTGACTGCCACGCAAATTATCAGGGAGTAAGAAAAAAAAAAAAAAGCTGACAGATCATGGGTCTTTCACAATCTGATAGTATGATTATCAAATTTTAATTGAGTTTCAATGAAAAACAGATATCCAGTCAAATTGGAAGAGAAACTAATATAGTGATTACTGAGTATATCACACCCCACCCCAAAAAAAGGAAAAAGAAAATGCTAATCTACATAGATAGATGACATTTCAGTGGTTGTTTGTCTTCATTCTTATTTGTTAAAATCTGAAACTTTAGCAGAGTTTAACATTAAGTTTGCAACTGTATTTAATATAGCAAAAGCCTTCATCCGTTAATAAACAACCCTAACATGTGGGGAATGTTGTTAAAATGTTTCTGATCAATACTATTGCAGGGCTGCTTTTATTTTCTACAAACTAAACTCAAGCATGTACTGCCTTAAAGGTATTGAAATATGAGATGTTTGATAGTATTACTTTGAAAACTATGGAATAAAGTTTTTGTTCAGAAGGCCATTCAAAGAGTGAAAGCCCAAACATACAATTAAAAAAAAACTGCAAAGTTAGTTATTTCCTCACCAGCTCCCTACAAGTTTAATAAAATGCCATCTAAAAATATTCTTCCTGTGAAGAAACATTCTGCATGACCCTGACTGAATAAAGGTTAGAAATTACCATAGTGTTCTCAAAATCTAAATCAGTCACTCAAGCTAAAAAGGACATGACCTTTATACAGTAAGAGTGAGAAGGGAACCAGTATCACACCGAGTTAATTCTGTTCTACTGTTGTTTGTAAAACTGGTACAACATATTTGTTCCTCGTGTCACCAGTCTTTGACTTCAGGCTGAGGCAGGGTTTACCACCTACCTTGTGCTTTTAGTGAGCAATGCCAGTAATGCTTTCCTCAGTGACAGTTCTATCCAAATTTGTCACAATTAGAAAATTTAACTCTTACAGTAAACCTGAAAACCTCGATTCACGAAGAGTGATGAAGTCTCTTAAAATACTTGGTGTAGTGTGTCACTTCCAGCGGATGCCATCGGCCAGCTGTACAGTGGGCTGCCATAGTTTATACAGGATGCCGGGAGTATTCTTACTCATGTTTCAATCTGTATTTGAGAGGAAGGAGGTGTGGAAGCAGCAACTGGAAGACTGAATAGCTGAAAATGCATGAGTGAGCAGAAAGGGGAGGTTCCTAAATTTATTCCTTTTTTTGTCCCTCCTCAACTTCCTCTCTGGGGTGACCTACTTATTCTTCAGACATGTCTGCAGTGTGAAACAACTGTGGGGGTTCGTTGGTGGGTGAATAAAGGTGAACAATTAAAAATTCTGATTATAGCACAGATTGCCTTCCAGGTTGAACAAGCCAGGGGCACTTCATTAAAATTTCAAAGACAGTTTTCAGGCAAAGTTGCTGCATAACTTGCAGCAGAAGTCAGAGTGAAATCTCTCAAACCACAGAAGAATTTAAGGTTTATTTACATCTAGATAATCTCTAAAAAATATATGTATTAAAAAAAGATTTATATTTTAATTTGTGTGTGTATATAAAGAGCATTAGGGCATGGGACTACAAATGTGACTATTTCATTTTAATTGTGTTAGAGATAAACTGAAGGTCCTACAAGGGGAAACCCGTCTGGCTCGTTTCACCAGCAAGCAGGCACAAGATATGCTATTGCTCATAGCTGACACACCAAATTCTTACCAATATGTTGCAAGCTTTATTGTGCATCAGTGACTCAAGTACTAGCAGGACTCCAATTAGATTCTTGAGTCTCTACTCCTTTCTTAAACAACTCAATCTTAAATCTCATTGTGATTGCTACGTTAAATATATGCACTTCTAGTATCATCAAATGCCCCTAACACTGGACTAATGAAACTAGGGTAAGATAACACATCTAAATAAAATAATGTGTGTAAACATTATATACCACCCAGTGTTACCTTCTCTGTACATCCTGAAGGCATGATAACACCTGGATGACCGTGGGACTACATTAAAAACCTCTGACGTGTAAAGGGGATTTCAGCTTCTCACATACAGCTGAAGTTTCTAGCTCTGAAACTTCTGAGGTGGCAGTGGAAGGAAAAACCAAAGAGTGTCAAGTTACATGCTCATATTTCTGAAAATTAAATCATCTGCTTGCCCTGAGTGAAACAAAAACCTAACTAGAATTCAGTTATATTTATGGGTTTCACTACTAATGAAAGCAAGACTATTGGGATAAAACCCAAAAGGTTGATTCTGTTCATCTGGACGTAGCATTTTCAGTGGGAGAAACGTTTCGTCACTCATCCAAGTGACTTCTTCGGTCTCATATTGGGATAAAAGATTTTATTTTTTCTGTTTTAGCAGCTGTATCTTTGTTCTGTTTTTTTCCCCCCCTTTCCTTCCATTGCAGCGGTTCACTTTCACTCTTTTGTAAAACACCAAACTCATTTCTCTCTCTGTAGGCTGTGGCAGATTTAGTTCAACTAAAGACAGAATGACAGAAAGAGACTTTAACAAGAATAGTACAACTCAGCTGTTTGGAAACGCTTTTGCTGCTCCCTTAATTTCCCAAAGGGTCGCCACAGCGGATGGATCTGCATATTTGGCTTGGGAAGTGCCAGACCGCCAAATCGCCCCCCCCCTTCTGAATAACTCAACATAAATTTACTGGGTAACATGTTATGTTCACTCAAATTGCAGATGTGGTACTAACTGACTGACAGCCTTGAGAATCTGCCTCAAACCTACTTTTCGATTTGAATCAGAGTAAGAGCTCAAGAAGAAAATAAAAATGTTACTATGAACAACCTTAGTGGAAAGTTCAGGGGCTGCAAGAAGTCTGTCTTGTGGTCAAATTAAATAAAACACACACAAAAAAAAAATCACCACTAAATATAGTTTAAACCACAACTAAAAAGGTATCCTATCTCATACTGCACTAATACCCAAGTATTATACATAAGATATTTGAGCTTTAGGAAAGTAAAAAGTGAGCAAGTTGAAAGAGAGTGGGAGGTGGACTGATGGTTCACAAGCAGGCCTTGGCAGGTCAGCCTGCAGTGCTGCACGCAGGAGATTCCTCTGTGAGGAATGTGACCCATTTTACATTCAGGCGAGCATTCAAAGGAGGAATGCACTGAGCATGCGTGAGATTGTGCGAGGGGGGGAGGGGAACTTGCCTGTAATCTTCACATTGTTCTGAAACCAGTGAGCATGTGTTACTGTGGTTCTCTCCGCAGCCGTGCGAGTCCTACTGCTCTCATAGCAGGGTAAAGCATGACAGTGAGAGCAAACATTCATGTGGTGAATGAGGTCAAACTTTGCTGTGGGCTATATAGCTGCTATAACTGGACAGACAGCAGAACAAATTTTTTACGAGCAATTAAAAAAAAAATAAAAAAAATCCACACACAAGTAGGTCAAAGGTCAGATCTGTAATGAAGACCGCTAAATGTTTGTTAAGAAAGTCAACTTAAATATAGTAGTAGTAGTAGTAATAGGATTTCTGAGATTTACAAACTTTTATGTAATTTTAGATACAGCTTCAAAAGGTCCAATTATCTGGGAGTAAGGTGATGTTTCAAGAATCTGCTCAGTTGCATTTTTTTATATTTCTACACTAGATACTAGAAACTAGATCTAAATTTTCTAGTGGTATCCTCTTACAGTGTGAACAGTAAGTGTGGGAAATCATTATCATGACTACAATAATTCTGCACACATTTTGTCAAAGGTAATTTCCTGTGTTCAAAGAGCTTGTCATAAAGGCATAATCATTCATCAAAGAAGCACTGATAGCATCGAATAACTTGCCAGTCTCTTAGAGTGAAGTCAGACAGGGAAATGGGAAGTTTTTTTGGCTATGTTTTGATGAAAAATGTAGTGCGAAGCAATCAGGAAATGCTGGCTATGCTTGGTGGAAAGGAAATGACAGTGGCTGCAGCTCAGGTAACAGGGTGAACGGAAATTGTTTTGGCTCTATTACAAAAACAAAAAAAACACACAAAAAAAAAGGGAAATGAGGCAATATATGTGTGTTACAAAGTACAATCGTTATACTATTTTCATACCTGCAATTCACACCAAGCCACCTCCACAGTGGTCTCGGTGTCCAAGCCCTTGTAAACCGTCTTGAAGGAGCCACGTCCAATTTCTATGTCAAACTTCAGGAACCGTCCATCAGGTGATGTGCCCACTGCTTTGGTTTCAGCCTCCTCGATGTCATCTTGCACTTTTTTCTCAGCTTCCCGTTGCTCCGCCTCTGCTCGGGCTCTGGCGTCCTTATCTGCCTCCTCTCCTTCCTCGTGTTGTACCTTCACCTCAGCGCCGCTTTCAGGTTCAATTTGACTTGGCAATTCTGTTTCCAGGCTGGGTGCCGTGTGAGCTGCTACTACCACATCTCCATCACAGATGTCACGCACTCTAGCAGGTTCTTGCTGTGAAGGCACTACGGCCACCCTGGCTATTTCTATATCTTTTCCTTCTCCCTCTCTTCCACCATCCACAGACTTCTCATTTTGAGATAAACTTGGTTCAGCCTTGGGTAAGTAAGTACCAGCAGTCTTTTGCTGCTGGAGGACTGCTTCCTGTGGCTGAACCAGCTGAGGCGTAGGGATGGGGATCTTGCTGGGTAAAGGAAGGGCCAAAGCTGTGGCATTAGAATCACTGATGACACTGCGACGTAGAAAACGGTGTTCAGGGTTACATCGATCACGCTCCATGGTGTGATGCCGGCGTCTCACTTCCACTGGCCGACCCTCACCAACCATCGAATCTGAACCAGAACTGGGGCCATTTCCACTTTTCTGAGGGGGAGCCAGGAACTTCACCATTTTGTCGTCTGGCTTTTCCGACATCCCACCACCCACACTAAGAGTTAAGGAGGTACGATAACTGAAAAATTAAAGTGAGGATATTTTCATGCTTGCCATTTTGGCTTATCTAAGCAATATCTAGCTGTGCTTCAAAAAGGAAAAAAAAAGAGAAAGATTTACAATGTCTATCTCCAGCTCTCCTTTTTTATTGCTCAAAGACTATCTTTATAAATATATTTCGGGGACTGAAGGTGTAAGACGAGATGCGTTCTCTTACAAATGGAGAGGGACTGAACACTGCAGCAGAACACAAAGTGCTGATGTTGATATCCAGGTCTCTTTAAGTCCACACCATCCATCCTGTAAGACACAGGGTGCAGCTTCGATCAAGCATAAGGAATCACTGGTGAGGAACAAACACACACAGCCTATAACAGGCACAGGCACTAAACTCCCCAGTCCAGGCAAAGGCGAGATGAGCTGACAGACTCAATTTGCACCAGTCCAGTATTACTGCAAGAGAAAATACAAAACAAAAGCTTCCTGACATGTTTTGAAAAGTAGCCAACATTATCTCAAATGTCAACAAGACATTTGACAAACTAGTTTAAGTCTTTGCAGAAAGAATTTACAGTGTATACAGTTTAACAAAAGTTTAACAACACCGTTTTAGTGCTAAGTACAGCTTATAGACCACAATCTAAGAATTAAAACATGACTTCATTTCCAGTGTAATACACTTAACCACCAGATCATTTATGGTTTAGAAATAAGATCTACACTCTAAAAAGATTTTAGGTCTTACCCTAGCACATGTGACACATGGCAATTTTCCCTTTAAAGTGGTACTGTTCAGCTGTGCTCCATTAAAATACAATTCAACTGACTGGTTAAGTAAGCACAAGCTATTATCTATAACTACTGTGCAGCAAAACTAAGCATTTTAACTATATGACAAGGGACACGACAATGACATTTGACTCTGTACCTGAGATTTGTTAAAGAATAGAAGCACTGTTTTCAATATAAGCGAAAAATATTATTAGCATTTTTAATGTCAATTAATATTGTCAGAAAGACTAACGCAGTTTATAATACATTTCTTAAAGCCGCATAAAGCCATAAACATTTTTACTGTATCCGCAAAAGACAGGGGCCATCTAGCATTTTATGACAGCAGTGGCAGTTTGGGATTCCTCTGCTGCTTTAATCATGGAACCTTGCGTGGAAAATCTTGTTACTTATTCATCTTTATCCTGCCACGGCTGCAGCCATTACCAGACCAGGCATCCATAATGTCAGAACTAAAACGGATAACGTTGGCTGTAATAACATTGCGAAAAATAAAACAAACCGCTGCGCAAATTAACACAATTTGAGTTGGAATTAATTTATTCCTCTCTTGCATACACATCTGTCCTCACCGCGTATGTGCGACAGCACATCAATTTGAAATAGCTACAGCGACTTTCTCGTTCAAAGCGAGGAGGAGGAGAGGCTCTTTGTTAGCGAGCTAACGAGTACGGCTAGCAAACAGCTAGTTAGCTGGCGTTGGCTAATCCCTAACAGGGAACCGATAGCCGACGGTGACCAATTTCCGCGTCACGTCTTTAAAATATATTCCATTTTAATAATTTACAGTTCCACACGACTGACACCACTCTCGATGTTTTAACGCCGCTGTAAGCGTTAAAAATAAGCTATACTTCGCAACTTTACCGTATTCGGGTCCCGTTTCCATCCCTGAGTGGTTAACATCACACCGGATGCGCTAGACCGGTGTAATCGGTTGAACAGCTACCAAAGCAATGACTGTTACCCAGCTACCCAACGCTAGCTAGGCGGGTCTTTCTTGTGGCCTAACGCGCTTAGACCCGCCTCCTGGCTGCTCCATTCAATTTAACGCCATCTGATAACATTAGCGCTCGTTTGTTGTTGTTATTACGCAGTTCGCAATTTTATTTTGTTTGTTTGTTTTACTTTGTTGCCTCAAGTCGAATATCCATAGCTGAGTGGTAGACTATTTTACGTTTTTTAAAAATGATTTCTGTTTGATAATAATAAGCCAAGCTTAACTCCTTAGCGCTTGTGAGTTTAATATTGCTAGCAGCTAGCAAGTTAGCTCGCCAATCGCTAACGTTGAGCTGTGCCGGGTGGCAGATAGCGACCTACCTCAATAAGACAAGTGACGGTCAGTGGCGTTTCAACAGTCCTCACAGCGACGTTGTAGATGTAAAAACAGAACACAGGTAGATTACACGTGTAGCTAAGTGTCAGGTAGATACGTTCCCCAGTTTGTGAAAACCGAAGCTGCGATTATTGGGGCTCGGTTTTCAAATAAGCAGCGCAGTTAGATAGAGAAACGGTTTAAGCACAAAGCGCCTGCGCCGGCGGAGAATGACCTCATAACCATAACACTCACACATACACACACACACACACACACACAAACCGATCGCTTTGCTTTGATGCTGTCACATTTTCTTTTGATTTTACCATGAAACTAAACGATATAAGCCTTAAAATCTTGCGAACGCATACGAAATAAGCATATTCAAAATTAATTAACGATTTTAAATTAATAAAAAGACTTAGGGCAATATGGACAACTACATAGAGGGTCCCCCAATAAATGAGCCCATTTCTAAAAGGTTAAATGGAGGGAAGATAAAGTGGACTAATGTGCACCTTTGAATTTAATGAGCTGGATCATTTTACAGAAACGACCGAGCCAGCCCCCACGTTGTTTTGTGTCATGGATATATATTATGTATTACGGTAAGAGAAACTAAGGTCTGATTTCAAAATTACAGTGATCTCCAAGTCAATCTACTCATTTGGTCCGTCATTAATGATGTATAGAAATCATAAATTAAATTTAAAAAAGAAAAACTATTAATAACAAATATATTCCAAATTTAAATAGAAATAATAACATATGAAAAGTATATTGCTGTTTCAACATAATAATTTCACTTTAGCTCCACAGTACAAACCCTAACAGTGTTTACCACTCAGTATCAAGTCAGTCTGAAATGAATGACAAACTATTGCCCTTTGAAATTTGATTACCCACAGTTCTTGACTAGAGTTTTGGGGGGTTTTTTTTAACCTGCATTCAGAACGCCAGTATATAGAAAAATCCTCTTGTCAATGTTTAATTCCAATTTTGAGCCACAGTACACACCTTCTCATTATTATACAGTTAATATCAGGTCAGTCTGACTTTGGATTTCAAAATAATCGCCCTTAGAAATCACTTATATGAGCTTGTTGTATGATTTCAGAATGCTGTTAAAAGGAGACTTGCTGATTTCAAATTTCTGTTATTTTAAAATCCAAAATCAGACCGAGTTGATATTGACTGAGTAACACTGCAAAGGTGTATCCCATTGATCTGAAGTGAAACAGTCTGTGGAAACAGGAAATTTCTTTTTAACAGCATTCTGATGTG
>VUQG01008060.1:45376-59171 GCA_015106755.1 Etia nguti
TAATGTGAGATGAAAAAAAAAAAAAAACATACATGAACTATTTCAAATGGCTATTATTTTGAAATCCAAAATCATACTGAGGTGATATTGCCTGAGTAACACTGTGAGGGTGTATCCCGTTCAACTGGTCTGTGGAAATAGCAAGTTTCCTTATAACAGCATTTTAAATTCAGACAAAAATAGCTCATGTATGACATCCGTGAAGGCCTTTAGTTTGAAATCCAAAATCAGACAGTCTTGATACTGATGGTGTTACATTGTGAGGGTGCATACTGTTGATTCAAAGTGAAATTAGTCCAAATAAGTCTATGGAAACAGTTTATTTTTTTATGGCAGTGCGTGTTGTTTGAAATTGTAATTGAATTGTTATTACATATATCATATTTCCTAATCTCTCTGAACTGCAATTAGATTATTTTTCACATCAATTTCTGTATTTCATTATTTGTTACATCATCAATGATGGACTAGATCTTCAGAAAAATGACAGGTTAATGATAGGTTAAATCTTTTTTGTACACGTATTTAGAGATAAATATGTACTATCTTCTTGTCACTTGTGTTACCTTAATCTTTTGGCAGTTTTAAAGGCTTTTAGGAATTTTTTCCCCTTAGTTTTTTCAGCCTTGTAGACAGAATGACAGACTAATAATAACAATGATGATGCAACACTTCAGGAGATTATCTTTTGTTATTTTCACTCAGCTTTGTTAAAACTGTGTATTTGTCCATTTGTGCAACCATTTATTTGCTATAACAATGAAAATAAAAAATTTAAAAAAAAAACAGTTAGAAATGAGTAAGTATGATGCAGTCTTTTATATTTTAGCTCTGACGTGTAACAAAATTCAATGGATGTAAAATTATTATCTTGTCAAATATGTGAAATAAAATAGAAAAATTTTTATAAACTCGAGCAATCATGAGCAATTCTTTATCAGGCTTTAGGAAATATGTAAAAGGAAGTCACTGTGGTGTTTTCTTTCAAAATAATAGCCTTTTCCTACACTCTAATGTAGTTTATCATATTTATTTTTTGTTTTGTCATCTTTATTTTATATTTAATATTTTTATATACAATTGTAAAATTAATTAATTAATTTAAAAAAAACAACTCAGTGCCTACCGACAGTACTTGACTGTGCACTCCTGTGGTGCTTGGATCTCTATAAACTGATGGCTCAAGAAGGTGTAAGTGTTCAATTAACATATTATTTTATTTGAACATAAAAATAAGTTGTAACCCCCAAAGCAAGTGTGGAGTGCAATATTTCTGTAAATGGTAGGGACAGAAAAACGGAAATTTCCATAGAATGGCTCACAAAGGGACAATGGAGCAAAATATGTTTTAGTACACAGAAAAACATGACTTATCCTACACACTTTCATACTTCTAGTTGCTATTATAGTTAATTGTTCCTTTTATATTGTTCTTGTAGAAATTAGCCTATATTCTCAAATATATAGTAATAAGTATAGTTATAATAGAGATTTATTTCAGCTTTTGTGATCAGGTCTGTACATCACACGATATTTCCAGGGGACATTCCAGGTAATTTTGGGGGAAATATAAACCCACAAAGTATTCTGTTTTAAGGGATTTTATTCTCACTAAAATGGTTATGACCTGCAAGCCTCTTTAAAACATTTTACAAAATAATATAAACAGTATAAGCTCTACACGTAAATGAAGTTGTATTATTCAATGTCTACATTTACTATTCCTAATTTACTATTTACATTGTCCTAAACATCTCTTTTGATAAAGACAAAAACAGTCACTGGTCTTTTGTTGTAATAAGAGACTATAAAGTGGTATATTTAATTTTTTAACCATAATGGGTAAGATGAATTGAAGAGTTGCAATTTTCTTTTTTTTATTATTAATTTTTTTTTATTTTTAATTAAAACATTTCCTGCAGGTAAGCCCTGCCCCCTGCTGGTGATTACTGCCTAAACCTGCCACATGTATTTACTTTCATAAATTTCACTAAAAATGAAAATGTTCTGTTTATCATCACCCCATCATACCTTCATATCTGAATAATACTTATTAATATCAGGAGGACAGATTCTTTATCAAATGGTGGTAAACTACTTTTTCTTATTATTATCTGATTGCGCATTGCATTTAAGTTCAAAATAGTCCACTCACCTCTGACTCCTGTCCTTATGTTCATTTAAAGCTTTGTATTTTTCGAGATGTCGGTAGATTTCTTGCTGTCCACGTTCCCTCCTTCTAACGTAGAATCGTGACCGCGCTTTTAAAATCCAAGCGTGGCGAGGAAGGCCGCCGTGAACGCGCGCAGGATGCTTGACGTCACTGAGGCGCCCTGGCTCTCCTGAGCCGCTGGTACTGCTGGTGAAAAGATGGGAAAATCTGATAGACATTTATCGAGGAATTAACGTAAAATGAACGATTTTTGCAGCTGACTTATTTTTGACAGAGGATCCACTATTGGCAAGGATTTGGCTTCTACCAGACAACGACAAAGGTAGTTTGTTTGGAGGGTTTTTCTCTTCTGTGGCTATTGTGTTAGCGAGAAAAAAAATAGGTTCTTCTTGACCACATAAATTGGATGGACTAGCCTCCATATGTAACTGCGAGCTAACGTTAAGCGTTTGTGCATTTGACGTATTTCCCTTTCTTTTGTATTTAGCAGTATCACAGTTACATATATGTAAAACGGTGAATGAATAACCGTAGCTTGAAATGAAAAACCGTTGTGCTGAGGAGAAGGAAAATGGATATGGTTTGATATGGGTGTCTCCAAAGCAGACACCGTACGGAGTCGATGGGATTGTGCAAAAAAAAAAAGGAAGGAAAAAAAGCTTTGATTCCTTTTAAACGTGTCACATTTTGACGACACTTACGATTAACTTGTCACATTAAACATCTACCCAGCTATCTGACAAACTGTTATTTCCGTTTGTATACAAATTTTCACGCTGAGACATTTTTTCCCCCCACAATGTCCAGCATGGACAGTCCCCTCCTTTCCTCCCTTGCTAGTTTTAATCCATAGCCATAGCACATTAGAAGAATGAATCGGAGAGCCAGCGTTTATTTTGTTGGCAAAATACACAGTGAAATATAAAACTAAGAAGCTAATAAGCGGGGTTAAAGCGTCATTAAAGGTACAAGTGTCAGGCTTTACTGTTAGCCGGCGTGTTAACGTGACATTAGCAGCTAGCAAGGCCACTCAAGATAAATGTCTGTGGTGGATATATATATATATATATATATATATATATATATATATATATATATTATGGCAGAATACTTAGAATACTACCAAAGCCTTGTAACATTAGACTATAGGTACAAATTATATGGTTGTGAGCGGAAAGTACTCGTTATAAGATTAACATTTTGTTGAAAGCTAACCTAAAATCACTTCTACCTTTGGCCTCAAGTAGATTATAGCAAAGACTTTGCTCCAAAGGACCCTTCACTAGAAGAATTTTCTTCTTAGACATGACTGTGTACAGTTGCGTAACTGTCTGTACTGCAGGAAGGTATTCAGTTAAGACAGTGAAACCTACACTCTGTACTGGTACTCTAATGTTTTCAGTTTTGCATGCATTC
The DNA here is from genome assembly GCA_015106755.1 of Etia nguti. Lineage (NCBI taxonomy): Eukaryota > Metazoa > Chordata > Actinopteri > Cichliformes > Cichlidae > Etia > Etia nguti. Next base: position 48,966 of record VUQG01008060.1, read on the forward strand.
AGTTGTTTTATTCATGTGTTATTTTGTGTGCTGTTGCTATGCAGTTAACTGGGAACAATTGTGTTTTCTTTGCAGATTGATGTCCTCATTTGTAACAGTGGATAGTTTGTCTTGGAGGTCTGTTAGCATCAGCACCCCCTGAGAGTGGAGAGCTTCAGACCTCTGTTGTATCATGAACATTGTGCTCACCAGTTTAAACTGGATCTCTAACACTAGTGAAATTCACAACCTCACAGTCTGCGACGATATAACCAGATACTAGTGGTTGTTCTTCAGATTTGGTAGTGCCTCCCTTCTATTTAGTCAAAAATGTACGGTAGTGCTCGCTCTGTTGGAAGAGGGGATACAAACCATAGCGGAGGAAGAGATGGAAGTGGTACTGGTAATCAGGGATCTGGCCGTTCCCCTCGCCTACCCCGTTCTCCTCGGATGGGGCACCGACGTACCAACAGCACTGGAGGCAGTGGGGGAGGTCCTGGAGGAGCAGGAGGCAAGACCCTTTCCATGGAGAACATCCAATCCCTCAATGCTGCGTATGCCACCTCAGGACCAATGTACCTGAGTGACAATGAGGTCGCCATGGGAGGTGACCACCTTCCCAAAACCGGTGGCACAGTGACCACCATGGGGAGACAGAGGGTGACTTATGGGTCGAGAGGTAGCAGCAGTGGAGTTGTAGCCGCAAGTACTCCTAATATCTCTACCACAGTGCCTGCCAATGCTGTGCTACCAGCAGGCATGATGGCTGGAGATGCCCTAGCTTTTGGAGATCACCACATGGCCTCCACAGTGCCCCATTCTCTAAGGCAGGCAAGGGACAATACCATACTTGACCTGCAGGCCCAACTCAAAGAGGTACTTTGCCAGATTTTCTCAATTTAGAAATTTTGATGAGAGGTTAATTTATGGCCTTCACCGGTCATATGTTGGGTAGTCATGTGCCTACCATTTATCCTGTTTTCTCAGGTTCTGCGGGAGAATGAGATGTTGCGGCGAGAAGTGGAAGTTAAGGAAAGCAAACTCAGCTCCTCCATGAACTCTATTAAGACTTTCTGGAGTCCAGAATTAAAAAAGGAGCGAGCTCTCAGGAAAGATGAGGCATCCAAGATCGCCGTCTGGAAGGAACAGTATCGTGTTATTCAAGATGAAGCACAGGTAAGCGTTGCCTAATGCTTGAATAGACGTTTAGCCTCAATTTTGTTTTTTGTTTTGTTTTCTCTAATTAAAACAACTGATTTCTTACAGTTTGGATAGATTTGCCAAACTCCTAGAGCTTAACATGTTTGAGGAGGAGGGGGAAGCATTTCAAGCAGTGTGTCTGCTTTAGTACAAATGCTTTTCTCTTTTTGTTCTCTCTCTGCATAGGTTAGTTACAGTTTTTGAGCATCTAGTTAATCCTCTTATATGCAGCTATATGCTCGTGCTTTGTAGATGAAAGAGGGTGGAAGTCTAATGGCAATATTGGCATGTCTGTATGTTTTTACAAAAAGCTCATCTGGGGAACAGGATGAAAATGTGCACCAAAAAAGCTAATTTAAAAAGTGGGTATATGACGAGTAGCTTTAACAGTATAAGGAAAAAGAGATGAGAACATTACAAAAAGTAGCAGTAATAAAGGAGGGCTTTGAATAGTGCGTTAAAATGTACTCAATTTACTAGTACTACATCTTATCAGCATGTGATGGTTAGTGCTTAGATGTTTAAAGGTTTTAATTAGAAGATTTTATTAAATTTCTCCTTTTTAAATTTTTGTCAACATTTTAGTGAAGAAATCACACCTTTGTGACTTACACCTGTCAAAACTAAGTATACAGCAATACACCGGACATATTTTGGTACCCTTAAATATGAGTTCATCCAAGCAGGTAATTCTGTTTTGTGCTCTCTCGAGTCCCTCTTTCTTAATAAATAAGTGTAGTGTCAACAAACTTTGCATAGGATGGTTCTATTGTTTAAAATCTGAAAGTGTAATTGGATAAGTGCAGATAAGGTCTTTTTAAATACTCTACAGTAGGTTGTTGGGCTCGTGCAAATTGGGTTTCGTTAATGAAGAGGCATCGTCTTTGTTTCACTGTGGTTCTTAATGGGTGGGCAGACCTGTATAATTTGCTGTTTTCACTCCTGCTGAGTCACAGAATCACACTCTGGACTAATTCCCAGTAATGCCTGACTAGCACTGCGTAATCAGCGAGTGCTTTAATTTAAAGATGTCTGCTTTTGTATGTCTGCCTCCGCCTCCCACACTGGCACACGTGCAATGGAAAGTATGGGCACGCAATCACCCACACAGCAGTGTACTGACTTTTTGCATTAACTTACGCTTATTATTACATTTACTTACTATAACCTTAACCCTAACTACTACTTTCCTCGATCTTAGTCTTAAGTCTAAAGATACCTTTACGTCAGTGGTTTTTAAAGTGGGCAGGTGAAGCCATTTTAAGGAGGTGAACAGAGAGTAACTAAAAAAGAAAGTTGACTGAATACAATTTTATTTTTGTTGGGAAAATAAACTGCCAGGAATTTCAACATGGATATTTTTTTATTAGTTATTGCTGTTAGAAATTGTGAGGTGTAGGTGGTGTGAAAGATTTTCAGCTTGCAGAAAAATGCGAGGAATGCTACTTAACCATAACTTGAAACCTGTCCTGCTTTTAAAAGCATATGAATTAAATTATTGCTACTTGCTTTTTGTTTGTAAGAGTAAGCTGCCTCCCTTTAGGTCCCCATTGGAGGGCATTTGTTTAAGTTTCACGTACAGCTGTTTAAGCAGATGTCTACATTTTTATGCATACATTTATATGGATTACTTTGAATTTGAACAGTGTTTCCCAATTCATACCACAGGCCAGTCTTCCTCTGCTTTGTTCTTCCTCTGTTTTGTTTCCTGTTGTAATATTAATGTTATATACTGCCAGATGTAGTAGTGTGAATTGACCATCTTCGTCCCCCACTTTAAGTCGGGTAATAATAGAATAATCACCAGTTATTTCTTGCTAATGATTCCTTGTCACATTGATTAAATGCTGCTTTTTTCATAAAATGTTGCCAAAGATGTTTAATTATTGGATGTGGTGATCCCGGTGCCACAGACTTAAGTTACAAAAAAATGTTTGTATCACAATATCCAGTGCAGAAGATGAGCTGTAGCAGATCTGTAGGTGATCTGTTGACTTCTTGTTATATCAGTTTAGTAAGTGCAGTTTATAAGCGCAATGTTTTGTGCTCTTTCAGACACCTAACTCTTGTGTTTTCTCAGCAGAGAGAGTGAGAATATGGGGGCTGAGGAAGGGAGAAGGTGTGTGTGTGTGTGTGTGTGTGTGTGTCGGGGGGAGTGGATCGGTGCAGTCACAGCAGTGAGTCAGCCTTAGTCATGGGGTGGAGAGGGTGATGGAAAGGGATGGTTAGTAAGAAGAGAGGTGAGAGTATCAGAGGGAGGTAGAGAAGGAGTGATAGCCTGCTGGTGGAAGGAGAAGGAGGGAATAACAAAGGAAGGAAAGGGAGGGGGCGCGGGAGGTGGAGGATGGAGAGATATGAAGGGAGGCAGACACTGACTTCTCTCTTTGTTCTGTCATCTGAAAATGCTCGCAGCTGGTTCAGACCAGAGTGTAACACAGCCTTGTGTTGCTGTCTCACAGCAACTCTGCCAAGTGTCTGTGGCGTCAGATGCCACAAACAATGCAATACTATACAGGGCTTATTGTGTTTCACCACTTACGTCTCTGTGGCCATGAAATGCAACAATGTTCAGAAAGCCTCCATGTTTTTCAGTTATGATTAGTTTTTGTTTGGCTGGATGCAACACAATACTCTGCCAGGAGCCATTCCCATAAAGTAGCCCGTGCATCATTCATAAAATCAATAAATTTTTCACCTTGTCTCCCCATCATATAAATAGCCTTGCAATAAAGGCTAGAGAACAAAGAGTAGAACCAGTAATTGTCAGCAATTATGTGCGTCTCTCCTCTGTCCTTAGCATCTCCAGATGACTGTTCAGGCTCTCCAAGATGAGTTAAGGATCCAGAGGGACCTGAACCAGCTGCTCCAGCAAGATCCTGCTAGTCAAGGAAGGGACCTGGCCCTGACATCTGAACCTACAGAGGAGAACTACCGACGGCTACAGGGTGAGCATGAGAGGCAGGCCAAGGAGCTCTTCCTTCTTCGGAAGACCCTGGAGGAGATGGAGCTGAGGATTGACACACAGAAGCAGACCCTGGCAGCCAGAGACGAGTCCATCAAGAAACTGCTGGAAATGCTGCAGAGTAAAGGTGGGTTTAAGCAGGAAAAATCTAAATAGTTAAATGAAGTTTACAGTTGATTTATTATTAATGATTGTTTAGCTGTTTGTTGCATGTCTTCTGGTGGCCAGCATGTTCATGTATAGGGTTCACTAGGAAACACGTAAACCGTTTGAAACTCTAGGCCAAGCATATTCGTCCATTAACATTTTATTACTCAGTAGGTCTCAGGTTACCACTGTGTCCCAGCCTATTTTGCCTCAGCTCCTTTAATGCTCACACAGCTGTAGGTCAAATGTGCCATTCATTGCTCCATATTCTAGATATGATTTCTCCCTTAAACTCAAGCAGGAGCTTAAAGACACCCCAAGCCTGTGCACAGGTGTTTTAGAAGTAATTGCATGCCGTCTTCCCTAGGGTGTAAAATACAAAGGATATGAAACCTGAACCCAAAGGTACATGAAATTAAAAGAAACCCAAACCCCTTCCAAAAAAACAAACAAAAAAAAGCTTAAACCCTTTGAATCCTCAGCAGTTTTTGGGCTTTCTTTTAAACTCCTGTCACTTATGTACTCACTCTGGGCTCATTTTAACAGAGCAATCATAACTACAAGTAGAAAGAACCCCTAAATTTATTTTGCACAGTGTAAACACTCAGGCCAGTCCCCAGAACGGTTGGTGTTCTATAACGGGTGCGGTGAAACACTCAGACTGTATGTAAAAGATGGATGGATGCCTCCATAATGTCACCTGTTGCTTGACAAAGTTCTGTTGGGAAGTCTTCGAACTGAGTGTCATCTTGTTTTTAAAGTGGACATGAGTGAGGGGGTGAATCTGAAGATGACTGTATGCTCACAGACTAGCAACTTATTAGTCTCAAGGCTAAATCGTATCCTGCTTTATCCTCCCTTTTGAGTCTAATAGGGGACATTAATTACAAGGGAAAGCATTTAAGGGTGAATTTGCTCGGAAGGATAGAATAAAAGGCAGGTTTAACGCACTTCTACCTTGGTGCTTGTTTTTAGAGCCAGAAACTACACTATATTGCCAAAAACATTCACTCGTCTGCATTCAAACACATACGATCTTGATCATACGAACTGATGTCAGCACACCCTCTGCAGCTATGACAGCTTCAACTCTTCTGGGAAGACTTTCCAGAAGGTTTAGGAGTGTGGTCAAAAATTCCCATAAACATTCTTTCAGAAGCACATTTGTGAGGTCAAACACTGAGGTCTCCGCTCTAATTTATCCCAAAGGTTTTCTCTCAGGCTTAGGTCAGGACTCTGAAGGCCAGTCAAGTTCTTCCTCACCAAACTCACTCATCTGTGTCTTTATGCACCTTGGTTTGTGTACTGCTGTGCAATCATGTTGGAACAGAAGGGGGCAAACCCAAACTCTTCCCACGAAGTTGGTGCATGAAATTGTCCAAATGTCTTGGTGTGCTAAGCATTAAGAGTTCCTTTCACTGGAACTAAGGCACTGAGCCATCTCCTAAAATATAACCCCATGCCATAATACCCCCTCCACCAAACTTTACACTTGGCACAATGCAGTCAGACAAGTACCTGGCATCCACAAACCCAGACCATCAGATTGCCAGACGGAGAAGCGTGATTCATCACTTCAGGGAACACATCTCCACTGCTCTAGAGTCCTGTGGTGGCGTGTATTACACCACTGCATCTGACACTTTGCATAGCATTTGGTGATATAAGGCTTGGATGCAGCTGCTTGGCCATGAAAATCCATTCCATGAAGCTGTCTTTGCATTGTTCTTGAGCTAATCTGAAGGCCACATGAAGTTTGGAGGTTTGTTGTGACTGACCATGCAGAAAGTTGGTGACCTCTGCACACTACTTCCCTCAGCATCCGCAGACCCCGCTATGATTTTTTTAATTTTTTTTTTTTGTGTGTGATTTTACGTGGCCTGTGGAATATTTAATAGTGGTTAAATTTCAAGGTACCATGCTGGAATTTACTGAGCTCCTTAGGTCGACCTATTCTTTCACAAATGTTTGTAGGAGCAGTCTGCATGCTTAGATGAATGATTTATACACCTGTCGCCATGAAAGTGATTGGAACGCCTGAATTCAATGATTTGGATGAATGGAGTGAATACTTTTGGCAATATAATATACCTTCCCTCTTTTATCTACAGTCAATGGATACACTCTAGTTTCTAAATGTGAGGATGGGAGGTTTTTAGGCTTCAGGGGTTTAGTAAGTTGTATTACACTGCCCATTAGGTTCAATGTTGTGTGCTTTGTTTGTTTGGTTTTTCTTTTATAGTAGAAGTGCAGAGTCTATCCTCAGGTATCCTTGCCTGCTAGACAATTGTGCTTTTGTTTCTTTGTTTAACTCTCAGAGACAAACGAACAGCTTATGAAACTTAAGTTGGCTGTAGTAAACATATAGATTTCATAATAGTCTTTTTACATACATCAGAATTGTGACAAGTTGTTATCTTTGCTGTGTTAGGACCATCTGCCAAGGCATCAGAGGAGGACCAGGAGAGGACAAGGAGACTGGCTGATGCAGAAATGCACAGGCATCACCTTGAGAGTTTGCTGGACCAGAGAGACAGGGAGATCACTGCTCTGAGAGAGGTAATGTCCAGTTTATTAATTGTAGCATGCATTGCTTTTAAAGCTTTCCATCATCTTTGGTTTGATTGGTAAGATATCGATATTCATCAACCGTGTTTTACATCTGACACAGCAGGAGCTGCACCGTCGGTACGAAGGAACCCCAGAGTCCACCAAAACTAAGGCCCTACAAACTGTCATTGACATGAAGGTGAACATTTAGATAGAGAAGTGTGTGTGTGTTTATAGCGTGTTTGGTGACACCATGCTATGAGTGATAACCATTTCACATCAACTCCAGGATGCAAAAATCAACTCAATGGAGCGGAGCCTCAGGGACATGGAGGAGGAGCTGCTAATGCTGAAATCGAATGGACTTCTGAGCTGTGAAGAGCGTCAAGAAGAGATGAAGCAGATGGAGGTTTACCGCAGTCACACCAAGTTCATGAAGAACAAGGTCAGAGACTGTGTGATAATTCTTATGTTTGTTATGTGCTCACACATAAAACCCTAGAAACCACCTTTTTCTCATGGTAGCTGTAGCTCAGGAGGTAGAGCTAGCCATCTACTGATCAGAAGGTTGGTGGTTTGATCTGCATGCCAAGTATCCTTGGGCAAGATACTAACCCCAACTTGAATGTGTGTGATTGGTAGATAGAAAGTGCTTGTGTGAAAGGGTGAGTGAGGCACGTTGTATACAGCGCTTTGAGTGCTCCTGGGGAGTAGAAAGGCACTATATAAGAATCAATTTACCATTTTACAATTTGTCCAACCCTTCCTCTTTCTTTCTGCACTCGGGCTAATCTTTTTCAGATGGAGCAGGTGAAGCAGGACCTCTCCAGGAAGGACACCGAGCTGCTCGGTTTGCAGACAAAACTGGAGACGCTTACCAACCAGTTCTCAGACAGCAAGCAACACATTGAAGTCCTCAAGGAATCCCTCACTGCCAAAGAGCAGCGGGCTGCCATCTTACAGACGGAGGTAGAGCATCCATACTCTCTCACCCACTGTATCGGTATCGACTGTAGAGGCCTTTACACACTGGACACATAAAATCTGTGTGAATATTTCATGCAACCATTCACACCGATTGCATAATTTAACTGGGTGACCGTGCGTTTTGTTTTGTTTTTTTTGTTTTGTTTTTTTTCTTTCCCGAACCAAGCTTGATTTTTCAAATCTGGATGAACAGGCGCACCTCCTATCTCAAAACATTCACAGGTACTGAATAAACAATGACATGGAAATGGTAAAATAATAGTATTTTATCTCAGAAACACAACGCCGCTCTGAAATCTTCCTCAGAAGTTTAAATCTTTGCTTTTGTCCACATTAATTTTAAACTTGTGAGCAGGACACGTCTGTAGTTCATGTCCGTAAACTGCTAACCCATCTTGTCTATCTAGGTGGATGCCTTGCGCCTGCGTTTGGAAGAGAAGGAAGCAACTTTGAATAAAAAGAGCAAGCAGATACAAGAAATGTCAGAGGAGAAGGGAACCCTCAATGGGGAAATCCACGACCTTAAGGATATGCTGGAGGTTAAGGAGCGCAAGATTAATGTGCTTCAGAAGAAGGTGACTTTACAAAAAGAATAGTGCAGTCTTGTTTTTGAAATGGCAGTAAATGTCCAATGCAAGATCAATTTTATTGATGGTTACTTGTGTTTTCACTGCAGATCGAGAACCTGCAGGAACAGCTGAGGGACAAGGAGAAGCAGATGAGCAGCCTGAAGGAGAGAGTAAAGTCTTTGCAGGCTGACACTTCCAATACTGACACTGCTCTCACAACACTGGAGGAGTCTCTTGCAGAAAAGGTGGATTAATTTCTGCAGACTTGTATTAGTCCATCTGTATTAATAAACATATGTTGGTTGATAATCTGTGTAAGAATCTTGCTTCATTCTTTCCTCCACCTCTTTATAGGAGCGCATCATCGAGCGTCTAAAAGAGCAGAGAGATAGAGACGACCGGGAGAAGACAGAGGAGCTTGAATGTACCAAAAAGGAGCTGAAAGAGTTGAAGGAAAGGTTGAGCTTACTGCAGGGAGACCTGTCAGACAGAGAGGTGAGAAACATATGCAAAAAAACACACAGGCAAACTCTTGTTTACTGTGATTCTATTAATATAGTGAAACACTGTTGTAAGACACTGGCATCAGTTTTTTGTTGTTTTTTTTCCCCCCCTGTTAGTCCTAACTTTGCACTGAGTCATGGATGTCTGCATTGCTGTTAATGTATTCTCAGTCTGATGCTCTGTTAGTTAAAGCTGGAATAGATACACCTTTATGTGTGTGTCTGTGTGTGCGTGTGTGCGCGCGTGTGTGCAGACCTCTCTGTTGGACCTAAAGGAGCACGCATCCTCCCTGGCCTCCTCAGGGCTGAAGAAAGACTCCAAACTCAAGAGTTTTGAGATTGCCTTGGAACAGAAGAAGGAAGAGTGCCTCAAGCTGGAGAATCAACTTAAGAGAGTGAGATGCCTCAAATATATTAAATAAAGCAAATCGGGCACCTCACGTGGCCTGAAATGTCTAAACTACAGCCTTTGTTCTCCATCAGGCTCAGAATGCAGCATTGGAAGCTCAAGCCAACACCGAGCTGGCTGAGCGCATTAGGAACCTCGAACAGGAAGTGGCCCGCCACAAAGAGGATTCTGGGAAAGCGCAGGCTGAAGTGGACCGCCTCCTGGAGATACTCAGAGAAATGGAGAATGAGAAGAATGATAAAGACAAAAAGATCAGTGAGCTGGAGAGGTGGGTTTGTGGATCTTGTCAGTGTGCATGTGTACATGTGGTGGATATTCAAGGGTGGATGCACCATATAAACGTGTATAACAAGTATTTAATGAGGTATAATGTAGGTCCACAGTTTGTTTCCGGGACTTCTGACCTTTGTTCGTCACATGCGATGGAAACATCTGACGTGGTGTCACTGTAGAGACTGTTGTGGCTTGCACATTAAGTGCAGTCTAATTTGGCTTTCTGCCATTTGACATCCTGGCAGGAGGGCTTCAAAAGCTGGTGTGTTGAGGTTTTGTGAGGAGGTTTGTTTCAGTGTTGACACGCTCAGCCACAGGCAGCTTCTTTTCATGTTCCTGCAATTATTTTATTATTATTATTTTGTGTAACATGACCTTGTTAGATCCAGGAAAGATGCTGCATAATCTGTGAGCTGATATTTTATGAGTGCCAGCCCTTCTCTCTCGTTCTCCATGTTTGCTTATTCTCTTAGTCTGAGTCTGCTTTTCTCTTTACTGCTTTACCCATCCCGCCAGTTTGGCCTCAAGGTTAGTAACAATGCTTTTCTCTCCTCCTCACCGTGACACTTTTTTTTTCTTTTCTTTTTTTTTTTTTTTTTTTTTTTTTTTTTTTTTTTTTTTTTTTTT
>VUQG01008067.1:7177-18110 GCA_015106755.1 Etia nguti
AAAGAAGAAGGGTCAAAAATCATCCATCCATCACACGGGATTTGATCCATGTGCCAACAAAAGTCTTTAAAACTCGTGAAATGTTTAAAATTGTTCTTAGAAACATGTAGATAACCATCTGAATAAAAAAATGAAAAACCAAATTTGTGCACTGCCAGAGCTTTGTTGCCATGACTGTAGAGTTTAGTGTGACACAGTAGACTGTAAAAATCCTGTGTTTTCATCAGAGAGCTGTTGTTATGATCATTATTAAAGCAATTCTTAGTGCACCCGAGAGGCTCTAAAAATCACTAACACCCTTCAGGAATTTAATTCAGACCGAAACAGCATCACTGAGTTTTTCCTCTGGAGGTGGATTAACACCTTGGTGAGCGTGTCAGCAGAAAGTGAGCAGTGTATGCTTCACACTGACACGGTTTATCTCTGAGCTGGATTTCCATCAGATCTGAGGGCGTACCTACTCTAACTCATTAAATGTAGATGAGCCATATAAAAGGAATTCGTCATGTTTTCACTTCAGGTTCTGAGCGTCTATTTGTTTTTTTGTTGACACTTGCGCATTAAAACTGTACAGATTACGACAGCTGTATTACAGATTTTGTGGTAAGAAACGATTCAGGAGTTTAATGAATTCTACTGAGTAGTAACAAACATGGAGAGAACCTGTACCAATCAGCCAGATATAGAACAATACAACATGAAAGACTAAAATGGTTCCTACGTATTTCTAGATATTTAGTGGGAACGTGGAATCTCATGTTGTGTCTTTTCCTTTTAGAAATAAATGTCTTTCTGCCCTGTGGCAGATAGAACTGCACAGCAGATTACAAAAAGATCCATGAAGGATAGCAGGCATGGCCTTTTCTGACTGTCAAAAGAACTATCTTCTTAAACTGGAAGTCAAACTCTGAGTTGCTTTAATTTTTCCATCTTTGTGGCATTAACTGGATAACTGAAACGATCGGAAACACAGAAAGTAATTCTGGGAAATAATGGGATCAGAACGGCAGTGATTCTCCATGCGGGCTGATGCTGAGCGCTCCTGTAGTCCTGGTCCTCTGTGTAGATCAAACAGACAATAACAGTGGACTGAGCATACCTACAAAGCTACATGTCTGCACTTGACTTTCCACGCTGTGTTAAAGCGCTCGGAGCATAGTTTGTCACATAACTTGCAAAACATGAGAAAACATTTCACTGGATGGGACATTTCCCTGTTGTAAGAAGAAATCTATTATCCAAATATGCTTAGCAGAACAAATAGTAAATATTTGTTAACAATATTTGTTTCGGATTATTTGCCTCGCCCCCAGGTCTCAGTGAAAGCAGAAGAGCTGTTGAAAAAGAAGAGTCGGGAAACTTCTCATGGAAAAAGATATTTATTGCCACATAAAGATCAGCTGTGGATTAAAAGTTACTACTCTTCATTCTGTGTGTGTGTGTGTGTGTGTGTGTGTGTGTGTGTGTGTCTTACCTTAGAGTGACTGTGCAAAAACAACAATGCAATCAAAGCTTTCAACAGTCTGTCATCTTATCAAGAGTCTACAGATGTGATCAAGGTCCTGACTGTAGTCATCGAAACTAATCATGTTTAATCTAAAACATTTCAAACACAGATCTCTGGAGAGATTTCAGGGGAGAAGAAAGAATGATGTCAATTGTATTTCATTTTTTATTGTCAGTTTATAACAGTGATCTTCTTGGTTCAAACCTGTGTGTTGGCGGGGCCTTTCTGTGTGGAGTTTGCATGTTTTCCATGCGCTTTCAGCTGACTGCTAAATCTGCTTCTCTTTGATGGACGGGCTACCTGTCCATGTTGTACCCCACCTATCTCCCAGTGTCTGCTGGGATAAGGTCCTGGCCCCACTTAGAGTGACTAGGCTTGGGGCTACAGAGCATTTTTAGCCCTCCTCCCCATCCCACACATTTAGAAAATGTCCCACATTTTGTTTGACTCTTGTATTCAGTCACTCTGCAGGACAGACTTACTAAAGTCCAGCTTATATTCACTGGATGTAAAGAAAACCTGTCATCATGAGTGACATGTCACAAAGTCACAAATTATGCAAATGTCACTGGAATATGATGGAAATTACCAAGAAGAAAAAAGCAAAAATAAGAAAAACAGCATTTGTAACACATTTGTCCCACATAGGCATTTACTCAGTCCCACATTTAGTGTGTTGAGATCTTGTCACTTTTACCCACACTTTCTGTTCTGATAGAGACAAAGTAATTTGGACATTTAGCATCTATTTCTTTATTTTTATTGCTTGCCTGATGAAGGTTCTGGGTTTGAACCTGCTTCTCTCTCTGTGTCCCTCTGCTTCCTCTCACAGTCTAAAAATGTAAGCGTATCATAGATAGACTCACCTGGACTCAGAGGTGAACTGGTCAGATGTCATTAGTCAAAAGTCAAGGCAACGAGTGCCAGAGTAAAGGTTGTTACAGGCTAAAAAGTAAAAGACATATAGATTAAATATGTTTTATCAGGACACAGTAAAAATTCAAACATATTTAGCAAAAAAAAGAAAAGTAAATGTTTATTTTTCCTCTCCATGTATTTGCCTGGCCCTCTGGGCTCAGCGAAGGTAAGCTGAAAGTTGGAACACCTGCAAAGGTGAGATTACATCACAGTAAAGGAAGATATCATTAAAAAATCCTGAAGTAGCAAGTAAACCAGAATCATACATTTGGTATTGCTGATCCTTACTTACCCTGAGATTAACTGAAACTAAAGCTAAAAAAAGATATTTTACAGAAATAAAAGTAAAAACTAGACATAAGAAAAAGAAAACTGAAGCAATACAGTGTGCTCACAACATTAACAGCAAACAACGTAAAACAATATTATTCAGGACTTTTTTCTTTGAAGTTTAGTCAGATTTATCAACACAACCAGTCTGAGGAGGCATTAATGTGAGATGTTTATGTCTACGTATTACTGTACTCTTGCCTTAAGAAATAACCCTCCTTTACATAATGAATCAAAGTTATCATAAAGGTTATCACACCCACAAAAAAAACTCAAACTAAACTAAAATGAAGAAATTAAACACCAATGTGAAGCTAAAGCTCTGCTGCAGATGGTTTCGGCCCACTTTCACCTCTGACTGTGCACCTGATCAGTGTTTGAAGTTTATTGACGATGTTACTGTCTCTCTGTACTGCATGTGAGCACGAGGTGTGGTAGATACCTCGGAGCACTCCTTGTAACCAAAAGAGGCGTAGAAACTTTTCATTGGATGAGCTTTTCGCTGAAGTAACAGGACAAACAAATACACGCCTCAGAAGAGTATATAACTGAAGTCAGACAGTCAGAAAACACCTAACACCTTAACTTCTGCTTCTACTTATACTCAGCGACTGACACAGAGTAAAGGTGAGCGTAGTTCCTTCATTTCTGCCACTAAATCAGGTGTTAAATATTTAAAGAGCATTCGGGTGATTTTTGTAAAGTTTTTATGTTTCTGGGTTTTGTTTTTAGAAAATGAAGGTCCAAGACTTGTTCCTGGGTTTTGCTCTTGTTGCTGTGATCAGTGCAGCACCGATAGAGGACAAAGTTGCATATGATGAAGGTAAGTGATTGATTTAATATGATCTTTATATGTGTGTCACTTTTAAAGCAGACATTTACCAAGGTGCAGGTCTAAACTTACAGCTGTCTGAGTGCCTGTCCTTTACTAACGGATGTCATCACTAACACACCTTCTGATTCAGCAGAGAACCACCCTAAAGACTTCGAGATAGATCCTACACAATATGAGAAGCTCTTACAGAATATTCAGAGTTATGACAAAGTTCTGGAGAAAGGTTTTGGAGACGAGGAATTCCTGGGCATGTCCTTTGACTACGGTGAGCTCCTGGGCACAGAGTTGGAGAATGAAACATTCCTGGCTGAAGGACTCGGGGTTGATGTGTCTGCCGGTGCACTCCTTGGAGATGAGGCGGCCCTGGGCAACGGGGAACTCTTGAATGTCAGTGAAGAAGATGAGAAACTCATGGAGATCGCTTTGGAAAACCTCAATCTCGAAGATGTGCTGAAAGCAGCACGTTCTGACGGTGAAATCAGACCTGATGCTGAATGAGCTGAGAAAAATGAATCCCTCGCTGCACACGGCCTGTATGTCAAAGTATACTTCTCACACTCTTCAAACTATTTGTTTCCATCATAAAGATAAAAGATCTTAAAGCAAAATAACATTTAATCTCAAGAGAATGTAATCTGCAGTTCACCAAGTGAGGAATGTGATATTCTGTCATGTTTTTGTGGCTTATATGTTAACATGTATGTTTATCTGCTCTTTCTCTGCAGCTCTCCAGGCTCGTGGCTTCATCGTGGTCATGATGCATTTAAGTCAGATGAAGTGCATTAACTGAGGCACTGTTTAAAAAATAAGGGAAAGTAACTTTTCACTCTAAGCTGTCAAATCATTTAAGCAAGAATTTTGAGCTAAATGTTTTCAGGTTTTTAATTTGCCATCTTTTCTGGGCTCTAGTCTGAGTAATAGGACAAATTAGCGTAACTTTCCTGGGGTAATGCATTTGTGTATTGGACTTAAAAAAATAAAGTGATCTAAGTTATCATCTGGGAGAGCTTCATGGTCTATCACCTGTAGTATCATTAAGCAGAGCTGCACTTTGCTTGTTTCTTTGTCACATACATCACCAGCCTGCCTACCAATCCTCAGTGTGGTCACTGAACTTTATAAAACACATAGTACATGACTGAATTATAAACCTCCATGCTTCACATTCATCCTGCCTGCTGGTATGCTAAATTCTGGTATGCTAAATAAGTCCCACAGTCACGCAAGGTGAGGAAACTTTTGTGGCAAAGTCAAAGCAATGCCCAAGTATAAAAGAGGGATAAAAGCCAGAGAAAATCCGGAGGCTTTTGCTTGCTTGCCCCCATCAAAGAATTTCAAACAGCTGGTTCAATGATTCAGTCAGCTTTTCCCGGAGCAGATAAAAGAGAGGTCTGTGGAGAGAACAAGCCAGTGAGTAAGAGTGAGAGTGAGAGAGGAAGAAAGTGGAGGCTGCTTGACAACAAGAAGTGAGAGTGATTCAGCCTATACTCAGCATCCCTGCATGCCTGAAGCTCAATCACTCAAACCAGTAAAAACCTGACGGGGTGAAGCTGCCTCAGCAGGACGTTTCAGTTGCCTGTGATTGTGTGTGCTGTGGTGCAGTACGAGAGGATTTGCCTCCATTGTGCCCTGCAGTGCGCCGTGATGCCTCAGGCCTGCGAGCCTTGCCAGGTGACTGCGGGCACTCCGTGAGCCAACGTAGCTCCTCGGTTTTCCTCTTTTTGTATCTTTTTACAGTATTTCAGCCCATCTCACTTATAGATGAGGGAACTACAGAGTGCTGCATCACTGCGACACAGCTGGCAGTCCTTCTTTACTTAGGGCTCCTCCTGCTGGTAGAGAAGTGGCACCTACAACAGTAATCCCTGTTGCAAATAGATTTAAAAAATGTGTTAGTAATGTAGGAGGAGATGAAGTCAGCTAAAAAAGCAAGACCTTTGGCATCTTTGACAGCTGCATATCAGGTCATTCCATATTTAATCTTTTATTGATCTTCTACTGAGGAAAAGATCATTTGACAAAGTCTAGACAACATCTAATACATTTTACAGGGATGTGTGTGATCCTCAAGCTCAAGTCCTCTATCAGAGGCCTGGGAGTTTGAGGGTGGTGCACAGTATCGCAGATGTTCCTAAGACTGCACTCCTCTTGACAGAGACCTCTGATCTTGTAGTTTTGGAGTTTCAGCTCCTTTAACGCTCCTTTGACCACTGGAACCACTTTGGACTTTAACTTCCACATCTGCTCCAGTTCTCAGAAAGCTGATTCTATTCATCTGGATGAAGAGTTTTCAGTAGTAGAAATGTTTCGTCACTCAACCAAATAAAATACTGAGTTGAGGGCCTGAGGGCCCAAAGACTGAAGTGACACAACATTTCTCCCACTGGGAAACCTTCGTCCAGATGAACAAAATAACCTTTCTGGGACTTCTTTACCTGGATTATTGAGAATGCTTCAAGACATCTGCCCCTGGTACTTCTCTGTTTTCTCATGGTCCTTCTTTCTGATCTTGCTGTCTGCTGAGATTGCCACAACTATCACAACTGCTTCTGCTCCTTGTCAACCACCACTATGTCTGGTTGGTTGGCCAACAGCTACTTGTCTGTCTGGAAGTTGAAGTACCTCAGGACTTTAGCCGTCTTGATCTCAGCCAGGTAAATGCATGGCACAGATGTTCCATTTACGCTATCCTAGCCACTTGGTTATGTCGCACAATAAACACTGCTGCTACTATGTGCTGGACTGTCTCTATGGCGTCCTTGCACAGTCTGTAACTTGGGTCGGCTGTGATAGCTGTGTGGTGGCCTCTGTGGATCTGGAGCCCTCTTGGGGCTTGTTTATGTACTGTCATGGTCTAGGCACTGGTAGGGTTTCTTCAGTCTGTCACATGTAAATCCCATGGCAAGGGTTGGTCTTGCACAATACTTCTTCATCCTTACCATCATCCCTGTCTGCCTTCAGCTGCCTGAAGGGCTCTTGCAGCAGCTCATCTCAGGGGGCACTCTTCCTGATATATTCATGCTGGTTGTTTTTAATCCTGGATCATGGTTCTGGCACGCTGTTTTTTTCTTGCTCATAAAGCCTCAGGGTCCTGAATTTGGATTAAAGCCTCCATGCATTCGAAGGAATGTTCACATCTGGATATCTCCTCCTTTGGCTAGCTTATTATGACATCTGTGTAGCTGATAACTGGTAGGAAATGTGTGCTGATGGCTTGGGACCTAAAGGTACATTGTAGTGTCTTTTTTATCTTTGGTGATTTTGGGGGGATTCTTCCTCTGTGTTGAACTCTGCTGTCATTTGCTTTCCCATTCCAACCAACCAGCATTCTAGCTACCCATTGGGCTATTTGGTGGAGCACACACAGGTGCTTCTCTACATCCTCTGTGTTGGTTGATTTTCACACCATCTCTCTCTTTGGATGGCTAACGTTAAGCAAAAGGGACAATAAAAGGTAGCACATGTCAAAGAAACATGCACACGGATGGCAGGACCCAAGGTTTCCCAGCAGAACATTGTCCAAAACATCACGCTGCCTCCACCGGTTTGCCTTCCCATGGTGCATCCGGGTGCCAAGTGTTACCCAGTTAAGCGATGCACACGCACTTGGCCATCCACGTGATGTAAAAGAAAATGTGATTCATCAAACCAGGTCACCTTCTTTCATTGCTCATGTGGTCCAGTTCTAATGCTCTGCAGTGGACAGGGGTCAGTATGGGCACCCCAACAGCTCTGCAGCCCCATATGCAGCAAACTGTGATGCTCTGTGTGTTCTGACACACAGCATGAACTTTTTCAGTATTTTGAGCTTCAGTAGCTCGTCTGTTCAGACCACACGGGTCGGCCTTCCCCCCATGTGCATCAGTGAGCCTTGGCCACCCATGCCCCTGTTGCTGGTTTATCACAGTTTCTTCCTTGCGTCACTTCTGATAGATACTGACCATGGCAGACCAGGAACACCCCACAAGAGCTGAATCACAGTTTGATCAAATTCTCACACTTGCACATTTTTCCTGCTTCTAACACCTCAACTTTAAGGAAAAAATGTCCACTTGTCACCAACAGGTGCTAAGATGACGGGATGATGAACGTTATTAGCTGTCAGCAGTCATACTGTTAATGCCTGACTGGTGAGTTGCATGACCAAGTAGCAATGAAAATAACTGAATGGATTGTAATTCATTAGAATACAAGCAGTAAAGGTCATTCATTGTTTTTATTTAAAGGTGCAACATTAAGACAGTGAATGGGGCTCCTTGTGACATAAATACGCTGTTTATTAACAAGCAACAGTAAGACAGTTATTATTTCTACTTCCATGTTCCCTGCTGCAGGTCTGTTCACTCCTCCCTCCCCTCCTGATGACTCCTCCGTTCCAAATACCCGTCTACATGTACATAATCTATACATACAATCGATATTAACAACAGGTTAAATAAAAGTGCTGAAAATTCATGCTACAGTGCTGTGCTAAATCAAGACCTACAAGTCCCCCTTTGTAAAGAGGTAAAACTTCATTTCTTTACAAAAGTTCCATTTGTAAACCTCCCAAACAATTCTTTTGAATCAGTAAATTACTGTCAGATTCCTAATAATAATTTAACTAACCGAAATCTAATGTTGAGCCGTTAAATGAACTCTGTGTGATGCTACAGTTCAATGTGTGTAAACCTTAACCTCGTACAAGACATTCAACAAGTTTACAGATACGTACCACATCCTATCCACATTATACAGTCAAAAAAGTACAAAAATGTTTACGCTTTATAGGAGACACATGAGAGCGGCTGTCAGTGAAAACAATCTAAGTTCACAGGCATGTGATACACCATGTAAAATGTCAGTGGTATAAAAGTCATCCCAGATAAGGCAGAACGAAAGCATGCCTTGTGACTTCAAATCAGAGCTCCACTGAACAGTGACATGAGAGAAAACAAAATAAAGTGCCTATTGTGTGAATATGCAAAGATGAGAGCTGCTGTACGTGAGCAGAGGTTCTGGACAGAGTTGTTTTTTAAGTGTGTCGGGGCGTCGTTAGAGCGGGACGTGTCCTCAGGAGCTCAGCGCAGTGAGTTGGTGGGCATACAGTCACACAGAGCCCTCCTCTCTGCCCTCAGCACCAGCGTCTCTGTCTGCAGCAGGAAACAAACAAACAAACAAAACACAACATTTTACTACATTAAATATCAGGTTTCTGACCTGTTGCACTCATCAGCTGCAAAATGTTCTAAAAAATGAAATATTAAAATGTTTCATTTAAAACATTTGATACGTTTCTATGTTCTATTGTGAATAAAATAGGGTTTTGCATCCTGTTTTTAGTTACATTTTCCACAGAATCCCAACTTATTTGGATTTGGGTTTGTATTTCCCTGTGATATTTTGATACAGTTACAATTTTAAAAATATATTTGCCATTTATCTGGATGCTATTCTAAGAGTTTTAACCATAGATGCTGCCACATGATTTTTATCATAAACATAACAGCTTTTCAAACCTCGTAGATATAAACAAATTTAAGACATAACATCACGACTGCAAATAAAACATAAAAATTGACATGAAAGAAAACTGAATAAAGAGGTTTAACCGAATTACAAAGAATTTCTAAGGTTTACAAAGTGCTTACTGTCCATGTCTTGCACATTGTTTTTTATTCTGCAAGTCTGTAACTCTGCAGTTCAGTAGCTTATTGGAGGCTGGAAGAAACAATAGCTTCAGGCAGTTTGTTTTGCACTTTGGCCCTCCTGAGTCTTCTTCCTGATGGCAGAGGTTTGCCTTCAGAGGAGAGATGTGCAGTGTGCTTTGTTGCTTGTTCTGTAACAGCATGCTCATACGGGCTCTGTAAGGGCCCGTACTCTTATTCCCATGACCTTCATGGCTGTTTTATGCAAGCCTGCTGTTAAGTTGCCAAACCATTCCAATTCCATATTTAATAAGGACGCTCTCTAGCATCAACAAGCTCTGAATCACTGCTGCAGGCTTATACACACATTATTGATGTATATCTGCCAACAGCTAAATATTTATATGAGGACGGCTGACAGTTATTGAGTGGATTCTGATGAGCACTGGTTCATGATCAATAACTATTTTCTCTGATTTAGTGATGCTTGGAATCAGACGATTAGTTTCAGACCATTTTGATGAAGTTGTTCGGTCTCATCATGGTACACAGAAGAATCCACGTCGTGTCAAACATAATCAGACCGACACAGACTCCAGTCCGAGGAGGAGAGCATAAATTTTCAACTTTCAATTATATTTTAATAGGTTTTGCAGCTTCTCCTGATACTACACCAAAGTAATTGAGTAATATAAAAAAAAAAAGAAAAGAAAGAAAACTTCTCATTTTTTGTGATAAACTCTAGAGATTTCTGTTTTCTACAGTGCGTCTACACTAAAAAACAATAGGATATTTTCTGTGAAGTAACAGAAACTTTCTGTTCTCTTTCAAACCTCACTCTCTGAGATACCTCACTCGGTTTTCGGAGAACTGGAGTTACACTAGTAACCAAACGTTTTTCTTTAATTTTACACATTTATATCTTACAGTTTAAATCATGCTGACACATTTATTTCATTACTACAGCAGCATTTCTTTATCATGCAGAAAACTAAGAAATACTGTTGAAACTGCCCTTCGTTATCTTTTTCTAAATGTCTTCTTTACACTGAAAGTATGGGGAGTTTCATGGTCAGGAACAATGTGTCAAGGTATAGACAGATAATCCCTGTGAGCTCTGTGAGTTCATGCTTCAGACTGCTCTAAACTCTCAGCTTCATCCACATTTTTACTCTTGGCTCTGTACGATATCAAAAAAAGGGATTACTCCTAATGTGGTCCTCTCAGGCACACAGCAGCCCCGCCCACCTGCTGTTTAAACTTTTTGTTGGCGATGGGCAGCCAATCAGATACAGAGCTACTCTAGTCTGAGAACACAGCTGAAAATATCATAATGGATCCTGTTTAATCCACAGTCATATTAACATTAGTCATATTAGGATACGTTCTCCTACAGCAACTTGTGCACAGTGCAAAGTGTCATGCCACTTTCTCTCCCTACATTTCCTCCAGCCTCTCTGTGCGCCTGTGTTTGACTACAGGAGTGGAGTGAGGTGCGTGGGATGTCAGGTCACCAGCTGCCGCTCAGCACTTCCTGCCATAAATAAATCGTACCAGCTCCAGCACGCTGCCTGATCGTAGACTGTTCAGCACAGTTCTGCACATCTTACACCTCCTCTCTGTCTCCAGCCTCTACCGTCCTCCTCCTTCCACTCAGCTTTAGACTCTCCTCCTAGACGCTTCCCTTCATTTCCACTTGGACCAATCCATTTACAC
>VUQG01008067.1:18130-41805 GCA_015106755.1 Etia nguti
TGTCTCGCCCCCCCCCCCCCCCCCCTCCTGCCCACTGGCCATGCTGTTTGGGCAACAGTAGCTGGATCTAACTTATCTCCTTGTCTGTCACAGTAATCGAGAGATGCAGCGATTGTTTTCAGTCGCATTAACCTTCATTTCTTGGGTCCACACAATTAAACAATATAAACAAAGAATAAAAGTCATGTCAGCTGTTCCAAAAGCAGGTACGTGTGCCCTGAACTGGAATCAGTACTACAATTCATGCGTAAGCTCGGGGTGCTTGGAGTTAAAGTGTAAAATGTACAAATTCCAAAAATATTTCATAACAGTCAAAACTGTAGCGACAGGAATTTATAGGCACAGGTATTATGACTGCTCTTTGGCACAATGATGGGAGTGTGTGGGTGTCTGAGGTCATTTGGAAAATGAAGCACAGCGATCTCTAAAAGCTGCACTGCACAGTTTTTATATCTAAAAACCAGCAAATAAATGAAAAATGACTAACCCTGTGCTAAAATGCAGACGTAGACATTAACATATACTAAAACGTACCACATAATGTCATATTTAGTATATTACAATATGGGAACTGATAGAAGCAGTCCCCCCCCCCGCAAAGGCTCATCAAGATCAGTTATTTTATGAAATACATCAGCTGGTGCATGAATCTCTGCAGTAGTCTCTTTAGAAAGAAAAGGGAACTACAGAGAAGGACTTCCACTTACCCTGGCATCTAGGTTGAAAGCGGTCTTCTTTAGATCTTGCAGCGCCCTCTGCATAAACTCAAAGGCATGACAGTCCACACATGGGCGACCTGGAAACAGCAGAAATGAGTTCAGAAACAAAGGCACGGGTTTAGATTAGTGGCGTGAGATACCACGTAAGTATGGAGCCAGTACCACCGATACTTACAAATGCAGATTATGAAGGGGGGAGGAGAGTGCCGTGATTTATGAGGTGAATGTATCACTGATACAATTAATGTCAATGCAATTCAATGACCTCTAAATGACTGTGAATTTAGCTTTTTTTAATTTTTCATTAACACAACAGAACACACCGCTCACGGTTTTTCACATTTTGAGCCTGGATTTTTTTTGTAAATGTGCATGACTGAAAAGCATCGAATTCCAATTTAACGCTGACGTGGTGTCTTCTTGTGGCTGTAGACGTAAACTATCAAATGTATTGAGTAGAAGCAGAGAATCAGTGATCTGACCCAGAGACATCATGTACAAAAAGGCACCATAAACCATACTAATGAGACTGATTAGTCTCTAGCAAAAAGCCACTGGGTGCTGTGCTTTGTCATCTTTGAATTGATAATTTATTTGAAGAAAATGTGTGATTTCTTTTAATCAGATATACAGAATTTAGCTTTGTGGAAGTGTTCATCTAGATTTTTTCTCATCTAGCTTTTAATTTACACAAAACATAATCAAGCTTTTCTACCTGAGCATCCATAAAGTCACACAATAAATACATTTATAGATATTTTCCTTCTAACCTGCTCGGTATGTGTGCCTTTAAGCAGCAGTGGAGGCCCAGTTTCATGATCCAAGCATACATTAATTAAGATGACCTACAATTCCCTCAACAGCACCCCTGTGAGACCTGCAGTCATTAGACTGTGGAAAGATCACCGTGGCGGACACATTCTCGCCTAAAAACATCTCAAAACTTGCACTCAACAGGCGGAGGAAAAAATTAATCTCATTTTTAAATCCACCTACTTTCGGCAGGGATGACAGTCCCCGTCTCATGATCCGCATCAGCTGCCCTGACACAGACGAGCTGCAGCGCCAGCAGCAGCACCACTGCCTGCACATACCCGCTGGATGCCATGACGACGGTGCGATCACTTACTCACCTCTGATCTGGAGAGTGCAATTAGGCGAAATGTACAAATTAAAGGGCAGAAAATGTCCTACACGACCGTCAGCCAATCAAATGGGGGGGGAAAATTATGGGCTTTGTTCAGATAATGCTCCAGTTTCCAACCAGTAAATGTTTGTATGTGTTTAAAAGCTCAGCCCGCACAGAGTAATTACCGCTCATCTGACCACCTGCACGGTAACCTACCGTCAATCGGCCGATGATGGTTTGCAGATCACCAGATGAGAACAAGATGCCCACCGAGCACTGTTGTATGGAGATTAAATTAGTGCGCATGCGTGTTGGTTGGCTGAAATTTTCTTCAGGGGCCTCGAAAACGAGACTTCCGGTGACAGCACTTAAAAAAATAAAAGCCTTCATGAGCAGTTTACCCGTAGAGCTTATAGATGGGTAGGTCATGTATTTATTATCAGCATAACAGGGAGAGAGAGAGAGTGCAATATTTACTCAAAAACTCAATGTAAACAAAACAGTATAGTTATTATTATTCTTATTATTAAAGATACCTCATTTGATTACCTACATTTTAGAGATTAATATTGCATTTGTTTTAGATATAGTTAACTTTTTTATTCCGTAAATTGAATGCAGTGTATACATTGCACAGATTCAGCTATAATTCCAATACTTAATATTGTGTATTTCCACTGACCTATTTCTACATTAATATAAATGAAAATACAGCTAAATTTTTATGATTTTCTTTTCAAATTAGGCTCCCCTAGTCACTCCCACGTGGAAAAAAAGAGAAGCGGGAGCACTAATCCGAAACTGAAACAGTTAGACTGCAGCACACTGAATCTTCATGTTTTTGACACTCTTATGTGTTGATAGTCCAGCACTAAATGAGGCACCTATACAGTGTAAAGATATGTATACATATTACATTAATATCCCATGTAATAAGTAAGAGGAAATAATAATTGACCATATAATTCTTGTAGACGGCACGAATTACTGAAGCAAGCTCATTAAGGATGCCAGGAAGTCAGGAGTAGCAGAGAAGTATGTTAGGGTGGTGTCGGACATGAATGATGACAGAGTGGTGGGTGCGCAGTAGGAGTGACGGATGAGTTCAAGGTGGGAGTGGGATTGAGTCTGAGCCCCTTCTTGTTTGCAGTGGTGACAACCGGGCTGACAGATTAGGTCAGGCAGGAGTCTCTGTGGACTATGATGTTTGCAGATAACACTGTGATCCATAGTGAGAGTGTGGAGCAGGTGGAAGTATGCACTGGAGAGAAGAGGAATGAAATGAGAGGGAAACAGATGGAGAGGTGAACATGAATAGATATTGAAGGTGGATGAGTTTAAAATACTCATTTAAATGAGAGGGCAGGCGTGATGAGGAAAGAGGAAGATTTCAGGGATAAGGTAAGATGGAGGCAGGTGAACTGCTGTGGGGATTCCTAAAGGTGGCAGCCTGAAGAAGACATTTTAAGATAAGATGACATAATAATATTAATATACTTTATTCATCCTAGAGGTGGGACATGCCTTTGTTCCATCACTTAAAGGTTAAGTTAAACACAGCAAACATATGACATAGATTAAATGGGTAGAATGTGCTGTAGTTTAATGTAACGGACTCATTAAAAGCAGTAAAAACAGCATAGCAAATACCAGGGACCAGTAAGAAGTGTGGCTGGCAGTGTAGTGTAGTAAACTGTGACAGTGCAGGGTTTAAATAGCCTGTTACTATGACAATACAGATGTTTCTCTGCTCAGCAGATGTGTAGCACTGTATTACATGAGGTAACAGACTTCCCGCATCTGCCCTTGTTTACACCTTCCTTCTTAAAACTTTATTAACCACAGTGTGTAACAGCTCCACACTTAAAGGTGGATTTCACCCGCTCTCCTCGCGGTTCTGCGGTGACAATTGCCCCCCCACCCCGGGTTATGGGCGGGGTCCTGACTGCTGTTTTCTTAGGTAGCCTGTTAAAATGCCCGAACTCAAAACACTTCTTTTTCCAAGATGGCGTCGATGAAGGACAGCGACACCGGCCTGTGGCTTCACAACAAACTGGGATCCACGGACGAGCTCTGGACGCCTCCGAGCATCGCTTCGCTCCTCACCGTGTCGGTTATCGACAACATACGGCTGTGTTTTTCGAGCTTGTCGCCGCCGGTGAAGCTGAAACTCCTGCTCGGGATGCTGCACCTTCCGCGGAGGACCGTTGACGAGGTGGGTTAGCTCGCTGTTAGCCTGGAGGGTACGATAAGTTGTTACCTCGGATTCACGGCTGAGAAACGAAGCGATAATTGCGCTAGAGTTAAAAAAAAAAACACTGCGGTTCCTGTGACGGTTTAGTGGCATTTTCAAAAGCCTAACAATGTTAATAAACCTTTCCAGCTAGCATTAGGCTACCATGTTTATCCGAAGGCTAACTGAAGAAGCGGCAAACTCGTTATTTCCTCGACATGCTCCCCATTTTTTCTTTTCTTTTCTTTTTTTTTTTTAAACCCCGGCTTCAATGCACGAAACACATTTACACTTTTACCCTCTAACGACAGGATGCTCCCGGGCTGACTTTACCCCAGCGCACATTTGTTTTTCCAGCGGTTGTTTACCGGCTACAGCGGATACCGCTAGCCTAGCGGTGCTCGCACGGACATTGTGGTGGGATGGGCGGCTGAGAGCTGGCGTTAGGCTGGAGGGCGGTACCAGCTCCCGGTCCCACTGATCACCTGTTCCCCCCACGATACACAGCCGTCATCTGTGTGGCTTATATAGCCAGACTGTTCATTAACAAATGCAAAATTATTAAGCCAATTATTAATGGGGTTTCTTAAAACAAGCATTCAAGTGTGTTGTTTAAGTGAAATTGGCGGCTAACCTCAGGAGTAATTTCCCGTATGCAAACCACGGAGGCTCTTGGCTGTTTTAATGCAAATATTTATTTTAATTAAGTGGTTTTGAAGGAGAGCAGAAAGTGCGAAAGGGAAGGTTTACTAGATGGTAGCGAGTCTTGTTATAATGAATGTTTTGGAACAGTGGCACTGACAAAAAGACACAAGGCCCAGCTGAAAATGTTAATATTTAGACAGAAATGACAAGAAATCAATTGAGTTCAAGGCTGAGATGGTTTGGACATGTGCAGAGGAGGGAGTGTGGATCTATTGGACAAAGGATGTTGAAAATGGAGCTGCCAGACAGGAGGAAAAAGAAAACAGCTCAGACGAGATTCATGGATGTAGTGAAGGAGGACATGTAGTAGGTGTGGAGGGAGAAAAAGGCGATACTTCATAGACACAGGGCCACCAAATATAAATATTTTGTAGTTAAATGCCTTCAGCTCTTTTTAACCACCATCCTGAGATAACGTTAGCTGAGCAAACTTGCATTAAATTGGTTCAACTGAAAAACCATCCAACACTGGACACATTCAGCCTGACAAAGCTGCGTCCTCTTTCAGAGCAAGCTAATTGCTCAGTCACGGGAGTAAAAATAGGAGAGATGCCTCCTTACAGCTGAAAAATAATTGATGTCTGCCTGGTGATTGCATGCAACAGATTATAACTTGTGGTTGTTCACAGCTTGAGGATCTTGCACTCATGACCACTTTTGATCACAAGGAGATGCACAAGTTGCCTGATAGGAGGCCACCTTTCTGCAGACAGTCAGAATCTGCCTTGGACTGACTCCAGTCACTCTCAGAGAGACTGATCAAGGTTTGCAAATAAGTGCTGTCTAGCTTATAAACACAGACAGATTGCCAACTTGCTGCCATCAGTCTGAGTGACTCTTAGTCAATGAGTGCAACGCGACTGGCTGCCAGCTGTTTGTAGGATACAACTGATAATGAAAGTTTAACTTTGAGGATAAAATTTGCAGTTAAAGAAATGTGCTAAATCACAATATATGTTGACGCAATACTCACCATATTGAAAAATGTTAAAAAATTATGATGATATTGCAACTCGGGGTGTGTGGTGATGCAGAGGGTTGGTGTGACAGAAGAGGATGTTAGGGCTAGGGTGAGGAGGCAGATGGCCTGCTGTGTTTATCAAATGGCCATGAAGCTGAGTGGTGGGACTAGAACCACATTTTAAAGCAGATTTATGTAAAGCGCTTAAAAAATAAGTGTGATTACTACCTTAATGTCAGTGTAGCTGATCAAAGTGCAGCTGAATTTAAATTAGACTGGTTGTTTTCTTTGTTGGTCCTCACTGATGGAGGAGGATTGTGGGCATTTTATAGTTAATAAGCCAAAGCATTGTGAATTTTTACTGCTCTGTTATTGTGGCTGAAATGAGCTGTGATAACTTAGTGTTTGAAGGTAATAACTTTAAAATAAAGTCTCTTAGACTTTATCATGTGCTATGCTTTTTTTCCTTATACAGCGGATTCCAATTTTTATGCAAATAGGATTTTGGTATCATAAAGATTCATTTTTTTGTTTTAAGTTAACCTCATGGGTGGCATTGTGTCTCAGGGCTCTTTGAATCACTGATATCAGTCTCAGACACCGAACATCATTTGTTTGCCAGGTGAGCCCAATTAAAGGAAAACTGCTTAAGAAGGACGTCCCACATTATTAAGCATGCCACAGGTTTCAAGCAGTACGGGAAACAAACAGGATCTCTGCTGTAGAAAAGTGTCAAATAGTGCAATCACTTGGACAAGGTATGAAAACAATGGATATTACATGAAAACTTAATGATCAGCGTACTGTGAAGAAACTCATGGCTGATTCAGAGCACAGACGGGTTCATGCAGATAAAGGCACAAAGAGGAAGATTTCTGCCAGACAAGTTTATCGGATTAAGAGAGCAGCTGCTAAAACGCCATTACAAAGCAAGAAACAGGTAGTTGAAGCTGCTGGTTCCCGCAAATATCATGGTGTAGGATCCTAGAGGCTTGCAGTTGTGCATAAAACCTCGGCAAAGGTTTGTGACTATAGAGTTTCTGACTGACTGAGAGAGAACCCGTGCCTTCTGTAGCAAAATTATCATCATACATGACAATGCACCATCTCATGCTGCAAACAATATCTCTGTTGCATTGGCTGCTGTGGCCATAAAGGGAGAGAAACTCATGGCGTGGTCCTCATCCCCCCCAACCTCAACCCTATTGAGAACCTTTGGAGCATCCTCAAGGAAAAGATCTATGAACTCAAGTTCAATGGATGCAAGAACCTTGAAGGTTTTATCAAAGAAGGGGTTCTGTGTTAACATGTAACTTGGTCTGTTAAGATGTTTTTGATTGAAACAGCTTTTGATTTCAGTAAATATGACCTCATAATGCTGCAAATTGAACAAATGACCAATTTTCAGTTCTTGAAAACCAACAAAAGGTTTTGAAACTGTGCATAACAATTTGGAACGGTGCATTTTGAGTTTATTTATTTATTATTAAAACATGGTTATCATTGGGAGGTTGGTTCAATAAAATCTGAATTGTGCTCTAATGGGTGATTACTTAAATTATACTGACTGTCATTTGCATCGACTATGTAGGAAAGTCAGCGACAAATATCATTTGCAAAGTATTTTGGAACATGGTTTATTTTGGCAACACTGAACCCATAAGTGTGGGGAGGTGGGGAGAGTCTATAGCCTTAACTCTATCATGTGGATATTAACATGACTTTATTTAATGGTTGGTTGAAGATGCCGTCCTCCTCTCAGACATCTTACATGTTGGATCGCTTCTCTTTGATAAACATCACTGCACATTATCAGGTTTCTTTGTATCCAGTAGTTAAAGTCTTGAAATAGCAGTTATGTGAATGTTGATTCATGCTGGATTTTCTTGAGATGGAGGTGGTGTGAATTCAAAAGATGGGAAAAATGGAAAATACTCTGGGATAATAACTAGTATTCAGAATACTTTTATATAATTGCAGTCACACTCTGAGGGTTTGTTTAATCTGGACTTTTTTTTGTCTGTACGAGAGTGGTGATGTATGTTACAGTTTGTAAAATGTTAAGCTGGTCAGGTAGAGCTAGACGTGCCTAAAATCATCAGGTTTGAGGAAACTATAAAAGAAATTGTCTTAAAAATAATAATTTTCCATTGTCGCTTTTTTAATGTGTGCATTGAAAAGCTGAAATGCTGACTTATGAATGCAACTTCAATAAATGTAACAACAAGTTTGGATTGTTTAGCGTACAGCAGTAAGTGGCATACGCTATTAAGACGGTCGTTTGGAAACATTACTGCACACTTAATTCAACGGGTCTAGGAGGATATGATGCAATGTGTTTCTTCATTTAAGCAACCAGTGTTTTCTGAACCATGAGTGCAGACCAAAAAAAATAGATTCACAGACTCGTTGTGTGCTGCTAACCTGTCGTACTACAATTTTAATGCTAAAGTAACTTCAGTGACTGTAGGTTTCACTAAAATCACCTTTCTTGCCAGATGAAGGAGGCCCTGTCAGAGATAATCCAGCTGGCTACAGTGGACTCGGAGCCCTGGGTGCTGATGGTTGCAGACATCCTCAAGTCCTTCCCAGAGACCGGCTCTCTGAATCTGGACTTGGAGGAGCAGAATCCAAATGTGCAGGATATTCTCGGAGAGCTCAGGGAGAAAGGTAGTTTTATATTAATTTGCATCATTTCCCTCGGGTGAGCGCTGATGTCTTAAACATTTAAATAAATGCAAATGCATAGCTACACTGTCTTTCCTTTAACTATATTCAGATCACTTGCAGAGGCCATTCTGAGCCATGAAAACTACCCAGGAGGCTTCTGGTGTAGATAAATCCTATGTAGTGCAGTGGTTTCCCGTCATGTTCATGTTGTTTAGTCTGTAAACAGAAAGGCAAGATGATCACAAGCCAGACTCAAAAGGTTTAAAGTGGAAGTACTTCTGCTGCTTTTTCCTATCGCTGTATTTAGATTTGTGTTGATCACAGAAACATAACTCCACACTTAAGCTTTTACTTAAACACATGCTTACTTTAATATTTACTTGTATTTCATTTATATTTAATTCCTGGATTTTATACTAACTTTAAGTTTTTACTACTTGAGCTCCTCTTATATAGTTTTGTAAAATTGTATTTAACTTGTGCGAGCTATCTTATATGTTGGATTAAATTTTTGGCAGCAGTAACAAAGGGATAAAGTATCTGTTAATGAAAAACACTCATCAGGTCAGTGAGCAGAGTCGTGTTTTATAATGCTGACCAGCCACAGACAGAGGAGCACCGTGGTCAGTGCTGTAGTTAACGTCCCCCCCTTTCTCTTCCTCCTCAGTGAGCGAGTGCGAGGCGTCGGCCATGCTTCCTCTGGAGTGCCAGTACCTGAATAAAAGTGCATTGACTACTCTGGTGGGACCCCTCACACCTCCCGTCAAACATTTCCAGCTGAAGAGGAAGCCCAAGAGTGCAACCTTGAGAGCAGAGCTGCTGCAGAAATGTAATTTGTGTTCATTTTACTGTACCTGACGGATTGTCCGTGTCTGGTGTTCTTCAGGAATGTATTGTCCAACTTAACACGTTTTAAATCCACTTCTTTTATAGCTACAGAGACAGCCCAGCAGCTGAAGAAGACAGCCGGAGTGCCTTTTCATGCCAAAGGGAGAGGATTGGTCAAAAAGATTGACACCACAAGTACGTTTAAAAAAATAAAATAAAAAGTCATACTAAAGAAATTTTAAATTGGTTTACTGCATCCACGCTTGCATTACAGCTCCTCTCAAGGGGATTCCCAAAGCCCCGTTCCGCAGCCCCACCACCCCCAGTATGTTCAGCCCTCCCAGTAACCGCACACCTATTGCTCCCGCACGGACACCCCTGCGTAAGGAGAGGGGGGTCAAGGTAAGTTGTACTCAGTGTATCGTTTTTCTTACCGCTTTTGTTCTTTCATCTTTGTTCTTCGCTTTTATTGAGTTCCTGCAGGATTTGAGTGACAGAGGGCTTTTTTTTCTCCTATTATTCAGCTGTTAGATATTTCAGAGCTGGATATGGTTGGAGCTGGAAGAGAAGCTAAGAGGAGGCGAAAGACTTTGGGTAAGTAAATTTACAGTCTTAGATTTTCTTGAGCAATAAGGTGTGACTGTGTCGGTGCTTAACCTGCGCTTCTTTTTATGATATAGAAACAGAAGCTGGAGAAAAAGCGGCCAAAGAAGAAGCAGTGGTGGAAAACACCACACCCGACTACGCTGCTGGCCTCGTCTCTGCACAGGTATGTAACCCAACATGTATCTACTGTTCTCTGTCACACCAGCCCCTGTTTGCCTCTCTGCCATCGTAGGTTCACTCCTTTGTGTCGTTTCTCAGAAACTGGGGTCGCTGAACGAGAATCCTCTGCCGTCAACCAGCTACCTACCAGCCACACCCAGCATGGTTCCCTCATCGTCTTACATTCCCAGCTCCGAGGCACAGCCAGGTTAGCCGCCTAGCTCCCAGGGCTCAGCGCTTTCTCACTCAAACAAGTAAAGTAAAATTCCCCGCTCATGTGTTTCCTTAATATCCTCCTCCTCCAAAGCCAATGCTGGTGGTTCGGGACGGGACACACTGCAGGTGGCCCGCCAACCAGAGGAGTCGGCGACAGCAGCCACAGGTGCCAACGCCACCTTACCGGGCCAGTACAAGCAGAGGCCACCTATGTACAACGCGGGCACCACGGCAAACCCTGCAACTCCCACATCTCCCAGCACACCGGTATCCACCCCCGCCAGCAATGGACCACCAGCAGCTGCGACAGCCAGCCAGCCAGAGACCCCCACTCAGCCTCCCAGCACACCTCAGACCCCCACCCCAACAGCAGCCCCTACGCCACAACAGCCACAGCCCAAAAAGAACCTCTCACTTACGGTAAATAAACACCATTTCAAGACTTTCAGAGGTTATTAAAACGTCAGCTAAATTATCTGCCACCCGTTGTTTCTGACCCTCAGAGAGACCAGATGTACGCCGCCCAGGAGATGTTCAAGACCGCCAACAAGGTCACGAGGCCGGAGAAGGCCCTCATCCTGGGCTTCATGGCTGGATCCAGAGGTATGAGGGTTTTTACACAAGCTGCTTGATGCAAAAATAAAAAAACAACAGCTTTTTCATAAATGCCCATTACTTATTCACAGAGCCAGAATCCAAAAGTACAGATTATTTATCTAGCTTACCATTTTACCAGTTGTATTTCCTGTCAGACCCATTTTCATTCAGTTCGCCCTTTTCTTTTTTCTTTTTTTTTTTGCAAATGAGCTTTAACACATTCACAAGGAATATTTAAACTGTGTGGCTCTAAATATACGGTGTATTGCAGCACTCTTCATAAAGTCTCTAAATATTAACCTGAAATGTATTTATCCCTCCATTTTTACTTTAATCACTCTTAAATTCCTTGTTGCATTATAACCACAAAGCTAAAATAAAGGGAAAAATATCTCAATGAAGATGAAAAATATGTACTGTGACACAAACACGGAGGGCAGGTTGACTCTAGGTATTATGAAGTCAGAGCTACAATCGAATTAAAGAATTAAAGGTTTCACTTTAATCTGAAATCCTACTGATTTATTATCAGAGGTGTAACAATTCTGAAACACACGGTGAAATTTTGATAAATGATACAGATACGATTATACACTCGTGGAGCCATGATAGTCTCGTGAAAGCCTTAATATTTAAAGATCATCCAGGTAACGAGTGAAGTGGGAAAAAATAATGAAGTTTTTTTTTTTTTTTGTATTTGACTTCATGGACAGGCCACAGTTAACCCAGAGGTGTAGGAGGCTGTAAATGTGAAAAGATAAACTTAAAGGGTACTGACGTAACTTGGCAGAAACATTGTTCTTGACATTAAGCTTCAGTCACATAGGCCTAGAGGCCAGTTGGGAACCTTCAGTCGCTAAGGGGGAAAAGGAAAAAGTGTATTCCCTGACCAGCTGTGAGTGAAATCTGATTAAAAGAAGGTGGATGCTAACTTGTCTGCAAATTCTCAAAGTGCAGTAAAACTTGGAGATTGTGTGTCTTCTAAATAAAAGTTAAACCTGTTTGTAGCAGTGAGGCACAACTTCTTCTATGAAGGCGTTTGAACAGTCTCAATTTCCAGTTTGCGTTGAATTCACCCAGCACCTGCCAGCAACCAAAGAATGCACATTTTTCCAACGAATGAAGGTCGATAAGGTCACTGACTGGTCTCAAGGCCTGTGTAAATCTGAATTCCCTGTAGTCATCCATAGTTTCCCCACATTTACTGCAGAGAAGATATTTCAGTTTATAACAGTTTAAATGCAGTTTTAACTACAGTAGATGTCCCTCATGATTTCTCAGCACTTATGCAAATCTGGCGGGGCAAAAACTAACCAGCCTACCACCCTAACCCCCACCCCACCCATTCCCTGCAGAGAACCCGTGCCCGGAGCAGGGGGACATCATCCAGATCAAGCTGAGCGAGCACACAGAGGTTTTGCCCAAAGCCGACGGCACCGGCAGCACCACCATGCTGGTGGACACAGTCTTCGAAATGAACTACTCCACAGGACAGTGGACCCGCCTCAAGAAATACAAACCCATCACCAACACCTCCTGAGGCGCTGCGCTCGCTCAGGAAACCCCACTTCAGACGTGTTTACGCACAGTTACAAAGTATTTGCATACACATTTGGGCCAAATCGAGCACGGGGAGGGTGAAAGATTGTCAAGGAGAGAAAGGTTCTCCCTTTTGCTGCACCTCCAAAATGTGGGACTCTTTGAAGACTTTTGTTTTTTTGGGGGGTTGTTTCCCTTACCCTTTTATTGTTTTTATGTCACTTCCGATTTCTGAATGATGCTGTTGACAGGAGAGAGATACGAGTTATTCTCACGGCAGGCACCTTTGAACATTTGTACTGAGGTACAAGCATGTCGCGTGTTTAGAAAGAGGACGAGCCGTCTGTATTTTTCTGTGCAAATGTGACGTTTGCAGCTTATTCTTCTACCTTTCAGAACCAAACCATGTTTTGTGACGAAACAGAAATTAACAAAGACGGTCATTGTAAAGATGAGAGGAAATAAAGAAAAGGAACTAGTTCTTAATGCTGTCCACTTCTGTGTTGGAGCCTTCTGGTAGATGTTTAATAATTTTTCATCCTTTTTTTTTTCCAAAAGAAGGGAAGAAAATAAAGTGACAGACTCCAGCAGGTGTCTCTCTTTCTTACTCACTTTGACCAGTAGGGGTTTATTTTGTGTTTAACTTATCTTACACTATTAAACACATGCTTATTAAGGTATCTCCAATGAGACGGTGTGTGTCTCCAGTGTGGTTTTGTTTCAACATTTAGTCTGCGTCCTTCCTGTGTCTGACTTCCTGCCCTGCTCATGAGCAGCTTGATGTGGCTTCAGTCAAAAATAGAGAGTTAATTTACCAACACAGGGCAGAGAGCTGCATCTGAAACAAGCATAGTCTTCATTGTGAGTGGCGTGAGTGTTTCT
The DNA here is from genome assembly GCA_015106755.1 of Etia nguti. Lineage (NCBI taxonomy): Eukaryota > Metazoa > Chordata > Actinopteri > Cichliformes > Cichlidae > Etia > Etia nguti. The sequence goes on from VUQG01008067.1 coordinate 31,375, forward strand.
CAAAGTCTTAGTACAGCAGGAATTTAGCAGGATGTGTCCTTGCGCCTCAAAACTCAGATCATAACCTGCACTTAAAAACACCTGCCAACCGGTTCAAGCTTAAAAGTGATGTTGGAGAAAGTCTGAGCGAGGAACTGACCATGACTTCAGAATAGTGTGAAACCACAGAATGCACTTTTTTTTTTTTTTTTTGTATGTGAGCACAGGTCACCACATTGGGATCAATATCCCATAATTGATCGAATACACCAAGAGCACAACAAAGTGTTTCCGTAAATCTTTTTGCAGTGAAATGAAAATATTGTTCACTTTCATTGTTTTTAATTAACCAACTTAGTTCTTTACTGATTGTGATTCATGTCTTGAACTTAGAGGTACTGTATTAAAAGGCAGGTTGCTGTCCCGGCCTGAGCCTGATTCGGCTTCAGGTTTATTCCTGAGGGGAGTTTTTCCTCCCGGCTGTTGCCAAGTGCTTAAACAGCGTGGTAGCCAGTAGAAAGGGTGCAACACACACTTACTAATAAGTCCTAAGTAACAGACTAATAAATAAATTTCCCTCAGAAAAATTGAAATCCTAGTTTATGGGATGGTCTATGCCAGTCATGTTGTTTAGATAATTGTGCTCTGAATACAGTTATCTGGGTGGATGAGCTATTTTAAAAAAAAATAAATAAATAATTCAGCTAAAGAGTTGCCCATTGGTCCTTACGCATTTGGCGTTCTGGCCTGTGTGTGCATAATGATCACCTTGAGTTCTTCATTGGAATAACTCAAGCAGGGTTTTTAAAGAAAAACAGCTGTAATAGGAAACAAAAATTTTTTATTAATTAAAATGAGTTGCAACATAAAGCATGCGCCTCAGTCGCTCCACTGATCTGCAACATTCATATTATCATGAAATTAAGGCTGTTTTTTCTCTACCGATGTCAGATAAGTCTTCCTTTTTAATCTCTATTCCACTGGTGCCGGTGTTCTGTTCTTCTGGCTTATTGGACCATCTAATCTCATCTCAAAGCACTTTGGTTAACACTTAATTTCCAATGTTTAATTCATGAGCGTGTCAAGCTCGTACCCGATTGTCAGCTCTGTCTGTTTGCCTCTGTAATTGCGGCACAAATCATTCTTTAATGTATTCGGGAGACTTCTGCTCAGGTTCACGCTGAGCGTTTGCAGAGGTCCAATCAGTCAGAGCAACAGTAACAACCTGGGTGGCTGCGAGTGTGGACATAAACAATCAAACCTGTCATGTAAGTCAAAACAGTAACAATGAATCTGCACATACATGAGTGAAGCAGGTGGAAAAAACAAGGGAAGTCTAACAGTGCGAGACCTGTCTACACAAACACCCTGTCCTATGTCATAAAGTGTCAATGCTCAGAGAGAACTGATAGCCTTTCAGTTTGTTAAAGCTCAGGTTCATGGCCGTCTGTGAAAAGAGTAGATGACAAAATCATGACTGAATTCTTATTAGTGCAAAAGTTAAATCTTTCCTATTACAACATTCAAAGCAACGACTACCTCTCTTGTTTGTGTACTACATCAGGCAGTACCACTACCTCAGCCAAACCAGACCCGCTCTGCAGGCTTGGTGATGACTGCTAGTGTGCGAGCGTGTGCTTTTAGTTTGCTCCGGGGTCCTTCCAGCCTCCGAACGTCTTCTCCAGGTGGAGGGCCACAGCGAGGGTCAGGTGGTCCTGCAGCTTCCCTGCAACGACCTGCACGCCCAGAGGCAGACCCTCCTCACCCACACCCAGAGGACACTGAGTCACTGGCAGCCCCAGGATGTTAATTACACCTGTGTATGGGGAAAAAAAGAGCAAAATGTCTTAATAAGTGGAATAAATCTTTTTAATAGCCATAATGCAGAAACAGTGACTTTGAAAATGACTGTCGGACATAAAGACAAATCACAGACTGTGTCCAGGATGTAAAAAGGTTTTGAAGGCTCCCACAGTTCTTTTCAACTGAGCTTTAAAGGTTATTTTGCAAAGTGATGTGACTGAAAAGCACAAAGGACAGCCTGCACTGAAGCACAGACTGCAAAGGTCCAGGGGCAAAGAATAAAACAATTACAGTGGTAGAAGTAGTTTATTAAAGAAAAATACAGCTGTATGAGTCATGTCAGTATGAGTTCTTTTAGACTGTACAAACCCAAATATGCCAGAGCAAAGCCCCCCCCCACCCCAAAAAAACCAAAACAAAAAAAACACACTAAAGAGTTTTGTGTATGCCGCACTAGTAGGGGGTTGGATCCTCTTGTGCCTTCAGACCTGCTTTAATTCTTCATGGCACAGATTCAACAAGGTGCTGGAAACATGACAGCATCACACAGGTGCTGCACATCCATGATGTGAATCTCCCATTCCAAAAACAGCCAAAGTTGCTCTACTAGTGACTGGAGGCGATTTGAGTACAGGGCACTCACTGCTATGGTCAAGAAACAAGTCTGAAGTGATTTGTGCTTTGTGCCATGGTGTGTTATCAGAGGATGGTGCACTGTGGTCATAAAGGGACATGATCAGCAACAATACTCAGGCAGGCAGTAGGGTTTCAAATCAGCTGATACTGAGGGGCCCAAAGTTATTCGAATTACTACCATCCAATCGATCTGAAGCAGTCTGGCCATTCTCCTTTGACATCGAGGTTTTTTCTCCCATTTTCTCTTTTTCAGATGTTTATTTGTAAATGATTGTGTGGGAAAGTCCCAGCAGATCAGCGGTTTCTGGGTTTTAATGGCTGTGATAGTATTCGTGACGCTGCTGTGCGGATGTTGGCTGTTAAAATAAGATCAGGTGAGAAGTGGAACGTCACTGACCGGTGTATGAGAAGTCGAAGGGTCTTAAGAGCGGGTGGTGGTGTTTGGGGGCCACTTTGGGGTGAGAAGGGTAAAGGAAAACACCGTCAGCACCCAGCAGCTCGTCCACCTCCTTCTGCAGCTTCTCCTTCATCTGGATGATGGAGGGCGACGTTTTGGACATGCGAGTCATCTCGATCAGGCCCACAACTGAAGACACCAGTTCACAGAAACTTTAAATGCTGTTTGTTCATTTATTACTTTATCATTTTTATATACAATGGTGTCTTTTTTAAATTTAGAGCTACTATTGAAGATTTTGGAAGTCTGTATTATTGCAGCCTTTACCGATAGCAGCGAGGGTGTGGTCTGATTTTCCTATCATCCACTTCAGCAGCTCCCACAGAGGCCAAGCTGGTCGTCCTGGTTCTCCCATCAACTCAGCAAACATCTGAGGACGCTGGGAGACAAAAAACAAAAAATTCAGTTCTTTTAAAGGTCATAGAAAGGACACAGACTGTATTATCGCTCCATGATCTTTAATGCTTCCTTTCAACCACGCACACAGTCACATGATTGCTGTTTTCTGCTGACAGACTGTCCAAGTTGTCATCATTATCGTGCCGGTAACCTGTGCCTGTGCGGTATCACTACACCGGGCTCAGGTTTAAAGTTAGTAATGATTTATTAGTCATTGAGCACCTGCAAACAGCAGGAAGCCCACAGGCCACAAAATGTTCCTGTCATGAAACCACTTCAGTCAAATATAGCAAAAATGGAGGTCGGGGGTCAGAGTAGAGTGGCTGCATCACTAATCTTTCTTGAGTGCCAGCTCTAAAATCATATTGGGCTCCCTGCACTGCAGTGATACCACTCTACTGCCCACTTTGTAAAGACGAGTACAACCGAACAGGTGGGTGTGAAATGATTCATGGGTCAAGGAAAGAAGAAAATAGTACAGCCACATGAATTTTGGTTTTTGGTTGCGATCTAGAGTAAGTTTACCTCACTGGGTCTTATGTGACTCAAAATACAGACAGGATACAAATCTGATCTGAGAAAAAGTGCAGGACCTCAAAAAGAAGACTTAACCAGAAACTTCATTTTTGGAAAAATGCAGAAACCACAAAGACTGGGAACCAGTGGTTCAATACTGAACTCCTATACTGGGCACTTTGATTTAGCTCTCTTGAACTTGGTACATTTAGATGCCTGAATGATATTGATTTGGTTTAAAGAATACCTAGTTTACCCATTTCCACCCCCCGTATTTTTGTTCTGGGGCTCTACCAGAACCCCTTTATGCTACAGTACTTGGAGACCAGAGCAAAACCAAAATTACTGCAACTATGTCCACTGAAGTTGCAGTGTTGCCTTTGAAATGGTTCCTTCAAAGACGGGGACCGGGTCTGCCATCACTCGGTGAGCTGGTGTCTTCAATCCAATCTGTGTGTACCAATATTTCAACTAACCGTGATAAATCAGAAGGAATTGCAAATCTGTTGTTCTCTACATTCACAATTCACACTAACTACTTACAGAGTCCAGAACCTCAGATCTGAAACAAATACCTTCATCGATATTTGACGTAGTTGCTGCAGGACTGTGATTTAACTTTAATATAGCAACCTTGCTTTTATATACGAATACAACTAGAATACAACCGATTAACAACCAACTGATTTGAGTCTCATATTACAAAAAGACAGATTAAAGACGAGGCTCAGCCTCTGGACAATCAGATGATCACTGCAACTATATCCAATCAATCACTGAATGCTCTTATACTGTGCCTGAGAAGACCACATAAGGACATCCCCTCTTTCTTACGTCACACAGAGCCAGTAGGAGGAAAAGAAGAAACTCTATGGGCATGTTCAATATAAGCATCCACCACCGTGACAGTATAAGACATAAAATAAGGAAAAGTATAGTAGGTCCTCTTTAGGTCAAACTTTCTACAACTGGTGTTCTGCATTCAGTAGAAATTAGCAGTAAACTGACTGTGACTAACTCACAGCCTGTTGGTAACAGAAACTTCTCAGATTAGCTGAAGAGAACTGTGTGGATCCAACTGTGTGGGCACATAAATCTCTTCCCAAGCACATTACATCAACTCTTAATGACAAAAAACAATTGATCACATTGTAAAGCTTTACATTTTAATGAGGTGCTAGGCGTCTGCAGGAAGTCTAGATGTGTGTATTGTCCTCTGAAGTGGCAGAAACATTACTGTGTGCGTGTGTGTGTGCGTGTACAGGCAGCTAAACAGATTAGGGGACCATTTCTGGGCAGCAAACTACAATAGGTGCTGTGACTAAGACTCAGCCTGCTTTCTCTCTTAGTGAGACGTGCCTTATTAGCTGGAAAGTCCTGGCGACAGCAAAGAAACTAATGCCTGTTTCTCTCCCTCGTCTTCATAATTCACCCGCTGACTCTTTGTCTGCTGTAAAGTTAATGTTCTGGACCTACTTTGCCCTCCTTGTCAGGAAGGACCATGTAGGTGTCCCAGATCTGGAAGCTGTAGCGGAGCTCAGGGAAATGCACTTCTTGGACTTTCACTCCGAGGTCAGCCTCCAGGCGCTCGGCTACCTGTGGAAGATCACACGAGGGTTTAAAGTGTGAAACGATTCCTCCTAAGTGTGTAGGAGTTCTGCGACGGACAGAAGAAACACACCTTCCTCTGAATGTCTACGAGCTCTTTGCTGACGGGGGTTGTGAGAGGAGAGCCGCCGTCATGAGGGATGGTGAAGAACCGCAGCTTCTTTAGGTCGACCTTTGTGTTTAAGGACAACCTGTGAGGACAAGTGGAAACAAGCAACAGCACTGCTGAACCACGGCAGCTAACAAACACAGTCGGCGTTTGGCTGTGTTGAGTCAGAATTGGTTAAAGTCCATGCAAACAATCCTGACCCTTGTAACCCCCGGAGACCCAGAGCCCAAGTCAAGTCTGCTTCCTTAAGAAAACCTTTTGTTTGTTTCAAAGGATGACTGATTACTATGAGTCTTTCAGCCTGACGGGTAAAATAAAAGTATTTACTCCATCAGAACTCCAGCAAACAAGACTGTGCATTTTCAAACGTGCATTGATTATATCCATTTTGGCGTTGCTCTGAGTCTTCTTCTCTGCCTTTACTGTTTACCTTGGCAAACTGCAGCCACCACTGATCAGTGTAATAACATGAAACCACTGGCAGGAATGCAGGGTTTTCCCAGGCTAACAATAAGCCTTCAGTGGATCAAACACAATGGTGAAGAAAACACATATTTTAGCTTTTTTGTGACAGAAATCTATACAATTCCTTGTAATTTTAGACCATTTGATAAACAAATGTGTCCATTATGCTGATGTAAATGAAACCTCAATATCAAGTGCTGACGTTACTTCAGCCCTGGTGAAAACCTGTTCACAGGCTGCCCAAAATACCGCTCTGTAGTGAAATGCCTGGATTATGTCTGGCATCTCCTGCTTTTGGCTGCACAAGAACAAAGAAAACTTCAATATTATTTAAATTAAATCAAAATCATTCACAGTTACTGAGTTGTTTTATTTTAGGGTGTACTCACAGCAAATGAGCTAAACTGAGCATGTGTAAATTTGACCTTAGGTGACTGTGGTATGCTATGCTCAGCATACCATGCCCTTGCCCCCGTGAAGAGCTGGGCTCGGGCGTGACCGGATCTCTGACTGACTCACATGCTTCCTTGACATCAGCTGCCCATGTGCAGATCGGTTGAAATTAAATGATTACTAAATCTGTAAATGGGCTGGTTCTTATGTAGCATGTTTCTACTGGAGCAGTCAAAGCGCTTTATAGAAGACGCGTCATTCACCCATTCACCGGTAGTCATATAAGCACTCTATTTCTAACATTCACACTCCAATGGATGCATCGGTGAGCAACTTGGGGTTCAGTATCTGGCCCAAGGATACTTTGCATGCAGACTAGAGCAGCCAGGGATCAAACCACCAACCTTCCAATTACTGGATGATCTGCTCTATCTCCTGAGCTGCAGCCACTCCCTAAGCCCAAAATATTAGAAAGATGTAAGAATAAAGAATTGAATATATTAGAAAGAAACCCCGACAATAACACAACCCTGTATGAGGAAGCAATTTGAGATAGTGGGAAAGAAAAACTTTTAACAGGATATGGTTGGGGTGATGGGGACGAAGAGGACAAACGACATGATGTGGTTAGTTTATTATCGTGGCCAGAATATAACATTTAAGCCAATATCCAAAATCCTCTTATGTGCGAGCAATCGTCACATAAAATATAAGAAGTTTAGAAGAGTATAAAATGTTACTGCGTGTGGATCGTTATCACGTCCATGAAGCACTTAAAAAAAAAAAAAACAATAGGACTGAGATAGCTGAGGGCATTTTATTGTGCAGATTATGGATATAAAACATCTGCTATAAATTTATCAATGTGGGTGTGTCCAGTTTGCCATATTTTCATTTCCATAATGAAACACACACGCTAAAATGTTACACAATATGCTTTAGAAGGACACATTTCCCTGCCTGCAACCTCTTCTAAGTGGGCCCCAGTTATTACGTTGGCACCATAAGAACTGTATTTGTGCACAAACACCGACTGTGTGCTGTGTCAGTTAGACATGTAGATAAATGAATACAAATAAATCAAAGAATTAATACATTAGCCCTGAATTACACTCAGACGCAGCAACAGCAGCAGGGCCTTACGTATTAGCTCTGGGTCCGGCCATGATCTTGAGCATTGGCAGCAGGTCTTCAGCGTAGCGACACATGGGACCAGAGCTGAGGTACTCCTCCTGCCTGCCAGAGAAAGGAGGGTACTGGTTCTCACAGGACACGATGCCTGAAGGGAAAAAAAAAAAGTTTTGCCATTAGGCAGCCTTACAAACAATCTGTAAGCATAACGCTGACATACACGAAGATTTCAATTTGATTTGCTGCAGTGGATAGCAGCTGCTCCTTCAAAGTTTCTGTGCTCAGCTGGGCTCTAACTGTATCACTGTGCTATATGAGCAGTTAGCTGTAAAGTTGTGGACAAAGCTGAAAAGGAAGCAGAGGGGAGCTGCAAGCACACATGATAATCCTCTGGAGGTTCATGTCTATGAGCGACCCCTGTCACATTGTTTTCTCATTAAGTGCTACTTAATGGTATTATGCACATCTAAAAAAAAAAAAAATACCAGAGCTTTAACATTAGTTTATGTAGTGGGGTTATCAGATTCACAGTGAGTGTCTCTTACCTGGAGTAGTTTTATGACCAAATATTCCATTGAAGAAACAGGGCATACGAATGCTGCCGCCAATGTCTGAGCCCACACCGATGACTGAACCTGCCGCTCCCAGTATGCTGCCCTCTCCCCCTGAGCCCAGAGGAACAGGCGATAAACAGCGAGAGAAGAGAGATAAGTCAGTGGAAGTGGATAGGTCTACTTTATCTGCACCATTATTGTCAATAACAGTGTTCACAGAGTCAAAGTACGTTTACCTGCAGATACGAACAATTTTTTTGAGAAAAATGGCAACATAAAATGTATTTGTTCATTAAATGTATGAAATAAGCAGTGTTACTATCATAACTCTACTGATTTAGTGTTGCAGTGTCAGGCACATACACATCCTTGCGTATGCATAAAGCAACTCGACTAACAATGGTTTGTTGGAGATTTTATGGTTAAAATTGCCCTAAAAAAAGCAGGTCACAAAGGTTTAGTGTAGTCTTCACACACAAAGACACAGAAAGAGAGATCACAAGGTTTTTAGATTTTGCACAGCTCTGTCTGCAGACACACAAGACATCATTGAACCTTTTACACATAAAACAGCATTCAACCAGACCAGAAAGCAGAGCGAGGTGAAAAAAAACAAATAAATAAATCAGAGCACCACAGCCAGAGCCTCAGTAATATGATTAAAACCAGGACTACTCCTGGGAACAAAAACACAGACGCCAGCGAAACAACAACTTCAACTTTGTCTCAACACCGGCTGCTAACCTGAGCTTCCTCCCGGTATCCTCTCCAGGTCGTACGGGTTGTTGGTGATGCCGTATATGTGGTTGTGCGATTCATACCACATGCAGAGCTCGCTGGTGTTGGTGACACCCAGCGGGATGGCACCCGCTCTCTTCAGCAGGGCCACAGGTGGAGCGTCGACCGTGGCTACGATCCCTCGCCTGGAGACCAGGCCTGTAGTGAAGGGCATGCCTGCAGAAGGGAGACGCGTCACATGCGCAGAGTGGATTTACAGCGACTAACTAAAACTAAAGACTAACAGCTCTGCTTTTCCCTCGGTGTCATTTTTATCTGATGGAAAACGTTTCAGTCTTCTAGTTTTCTCCTTCAGTGAACAGCAAGTCAAAACCCAGACCTGAAGTTTGAAAACTAACTGCCGCTTAAATGCATACATACAGTCCAAAGTGCTGCACGTTCAAAATGAGTGTGTGTGGACTGAGACATGTTAACAGTATCAAATACTGAGTAAAACTGAGGTTAGCTGATGCAGCTAATGACAGTAAAGTGTCAGGTTTCACGTGGCTGATGGGGGATTAAATTTCTGGAAGTTACCCTGAAGGGCATAAGACTCTTTCACAGAAAGTGGGACTCCTAATAAAGGCAGCCGGTCCTCCAGCACCTCCTCTCCTCCAGTCTCCTCCTCAATCAGCTTATCGACCTGAGCCGCCTCCTGAAGGGCAGCAGCAAACCTGGACAGACAAAAATGCAGTTTACTTTTACTGACATCCTGACAAATATAGAGGGAAAAGGTTTTGACCTGATGCTAGTACAGTATGAAAACGAGAGATTCACCAAGCTGATTATAGAGTTCATCATGCAGGAAACGTGCGTCTTGCCATGCTTTTTGACCATATTTGCAGGGTGGGCTGTTTCTTTTATTAGCCACTGATAGCAGGTGCATCCATTAACTATATAGGTGCATTGTAGAAACCTGCTAATTAGTTAATCAGCTAATTAATTAGTAAATCTCCTAACCAGGAGCATAAACTTCTTGAATGGTCCGATAATGTTTTTATCCCAGTAGTCTGAGGGCATTCTTCAAGGCTGATATATCGATACATCTCCATTTTTGTTTCATTTCTGATTTTTTAAAAAAGCATCACATCATCATACCCTGGGCTGGGCCAGGAAAATGTTTATTTCTGCCTTCCTGTCAATAAAATAATCAATCATTGCAGCTCAGGAGCACACTATTAGGCATCAGGGAAATAGAGATGATGCTTTCTTGCCTGTCTTTCACAACAGCATTCACAAAAGAGTTAACTTCCTGGATCCTGTCAATGTAAGCCTGCACCACCTCCACGCTGGACACCTGCAGGGACACAACATTTAGACCACGTAAGGACATGTTATGGTTCATTACAGAAAGAGTTTCACAGAACAGGAGAACAAGTCAAACTGAGGGTGAAATTTGAATCCGATTTGTGTCCCCCCCCCCCAAAAAATTTTTTTTTTAAAGGAAATAAGGTTTTGACTTCTTTGTCTTTAGGGTGGATTATAAAAGCTGCTTCAGGTTCTCTACAGCTGCTTTACATCTGAAAGCCACTTTGCAACCCACACTCCACCCCAGTTCCTCTCTTCAAGTTATTTCTGCTACATCTCCTGTCACTGATGCCTGC